>JAQFVV010001752.1:0-48548 GCA_028023455.1 Epiperipatus broadwayi | reverse complement strand
CAATGATATATATATATTGCAGAGACTTCTACTATGTGGTGATGCTGAACTGATATCAGACTCATGTAGCTATCTGGCATGCGATGCTGAGTTTGAAGACATTACGTGTCTAAAAGATTCACGCTCGCAAGCTGAATAGAAACTGTTTCTTAAACGCTCAGAGTTTGTGTTTTAGATCTAGTTTCTTAATCCTGTCCTTCACTGATGATAGCACATAGCTTGAAATCATGATATGAAGGTGGAAATTAAGTTAGAGATAGTGAAATACACTCTCTGACATTTATGTAAACAAACGCTTGAAGGTGTTTTTGGTATAACGCCATCTATAGTCATAAATACAAGCGTATGCAAGTTTTTAACTTGTGTTTTTTGTTTTTCATATATATATAGTGATTATTGATATTTATTGTAAGAAACATTACTTGGATACTAAATCTTTTGTTGTAAATACTCGTTTATCTACTAAATATCATCTAGCTTTACCTAATTTTCTAAAAACATCGAGTAGGAAGCAATTTAGTTATAATGGTCATAAATTATTTAATATGTTTATAAGAGATTGTTCTGTGAATTTAATGAAAACTAGTTATTTATTTCTTAAAATGCATATATGGCATTGGTTATATTATGCTAAACATTATTTTTGTTTTATTTTATTTTATTTTTATTTTTTTGTTTATATTGTATTTTATGTTGTAATTATTTACTGTGATTGAATTTCCAAAGGTAATAACTGTGTAAATTTAATATTTTATGTTATATTTATATATATTTTTTTTTGGTATTTTATTAGTGTTTTTAGTTGTTACATTTAAATTCCTCACTCAAGATTTTTTTGTATGGAATTTATCTCACTGTATTATACATTTATTTATTGTTTTATAATGAATAAATAAATAAATACATTATTATTATTATTATTATTATTATTATTATTATTATTATTATTATTATTATTATTATTATTATTATTATTATTATTATTATTATTATTATTATTATTATTATTATTATTATTATTATTATTATTATTATTATTATTATTATTATTATTATTATTATTATTATTATTATTATTTATTTATTTATTTATTTATTTATTTATTTATTTATTTAATGTGCATATCAACAGCATTTAGCTAATTATAGATTGCACAGTAAGTGAATTGTGAAATACAAATCTAAATTAGCATTAAAAAAAAAACAAATAACAATAAGTAAAAAGATAATATATCAAATGAAAGTAAGGATAATAGTGTTGCAGATGAGTTTAATGAATTCATTAAAACCTAAATTAAAAATATATTTATTAACAATTTTTTTTATAAGTTCTAGATAAAGGAAGTAAAGGAGAAAATGTTATTGTATCAGATTTGAAAATGTTAAATTCAAAAATATTTTGATTAAGATTATTATAATTCTGTTTTTTGATGCTTAATCTAGAAAACAAATTAGATACAGAAATATTATGGGAAATAAATTTATGATCTCTTGATGTTTGTCTCAGCATTATGTCAATATATTGTTCATTATTTAAACTATTGCATTTTAAAAATTTATCAAAACAGATTGAATTTTTATAATATCTATCTTGTTATGAGTATTCCAAATAATTGAGCTATACTCTGAAATGTGAATTACTAAAGTTATAAAAACTTTAATTTTTGTAGAATTATTAAATGCTTTTTCATATGTGTAAATAGCTCCTATAATTTTAAAAGATTTACTCACCATGGAATTAATGCTTTTATAAAAGGATCCATTATTGGAAAATATTATTCCCTCATCTCTTTGGTGATCATTTGTTATGAATGTAGAGTCACCAATTTAGCAGGAAAAACCATTAGATTTCAGATTTTATAGAGTCAGAGACAATGGAGCATTTATCCATATTTATGTTCATATAATTATATTCACAAAAATTCAGAAAATTATCTATATCACTTTGAAGTAAATAAAGCAGTCATTAATACAATAAATATGTTTAACAATTTTGCACTCATATGCATAAAATACACTATGTAAAAATTTAATGTATTTTTTAGGACATCAATGTTTACATTAAATAATATTGGTGTAAAAACACTGCCTAGAGGCACCCCAGTGAAGTAATAATATGGTAATGATAATTTATTGTTAAACTTCACACAAGACATTTTATTTTTAAGAAAAGAGTCAAACAATTTAATTAATAATTTGGAAAAAATTATTCTACAAAGCTTTTGAAGTTTAATTTTATGATTGACTCTATAAAAATCATTGGGCATATTAAATTAAACAACATCCAACCTATATTGATTCTCAACTGAATTGGAAATGTGATCAAAATTGTTACAAAATTTGTTTCAATGTACATATTATGCAAAACAAAAAGACAGGCTGATGTTGTGCCAAAATCGTATTGATATCAAAAATAATTTTATTACATAAACATTTTTCAAATATTTTATCAACAGTGTGTAGAACTGAAATAGGCCTATAGTCACTTAACAAATTTTGTACAACTTTGGCAATTTTAAGAGATGTGGGAAAAGTATCATTTGCTAAATAGCAATTAAAAATATGAAAAAGAAAAGAAGCACTATATTCCGCATATCTTTTGTAAATGAAAGCTGGAATATTGTCAAGGCTGATACTAGAATGGAATTTAAGTTTTTTAATAGCAAATATAATATCTGTTTCAATAAATGAATTTAATGCTACCCTTTCTTCAATTAGATCTTAATTTTCAGTAAAGTTTGTTGAAAATTTAGATTGTTTAAAAAGATCTCAACAATAGTGAGAAAAATCATATGCAACTACATTTAAATTATTATTCTGTAATTTATTTTTGTAATATCAAAATCCTTGACTAGAGACCAATATGCAAAAGATTATCAGAAATATGATTTTCAGTTTTTATATAAATTTTTGAAAATATCTATGATATAATAACCTTTGACAATCTTCTATAATTAACTAAATTGTTATAATAATTTAAGTTTTTTATTTCTCCAATATTTACGTTGGTGAAATGATTTACTTTTAATAATTTCTTTAAGAGAAACCAACAACCAGACAGGATATTTGTTAGCTAAAAAAATTTCTTAAGAATGTATTTGTCAATTAGCTCATTAGATGATTGTTCAAAAAACTTCATACAGAAATGTAAATGTAATGAAGAATACAATTTTTTTCCAGTTAAAGTTAAATAATTGTAAATAAAGACCCAAATATTTTCCCTTTTTGTAGTTTTTTTTTCATAGTTTTAAAGGCACAAAGTCTATTAAATTTAATATTAATATAAAAGTCTAAGGGAAAATGATGCAAATCAATGGAAAAGGAAAAATGAAAAATAAATTAAACATTCAATTGTAAGAATATTACTAAGAATATAATCCAATGTGTGATTATAGAAATTTGTATATGGAATACATTGTTTTAGAATTAAAAAATTGCAAAACTGAAACATTCTCAATGCTTTAGGTGAAGGTGAGATTGAATCAATTCAGTATTACCTGAATTTAGGAATAATACAATAACCAGTAATAACTATATATGAATTTATTTGATTAAAAAGTTTTCATGAATACAAGGAAATTCTTTAAACTCTAAAAAGAATAATGTTAGTTTTATGTAGATAGTATTAAAAAAAATTAACATTAATTTTGAAACATATATCATACAATGTAGCTTCACATGATGATGATGAAATATGATTACACTTATATATAAAATTACATTTAAAGGCAATGAACATGTCACCACCTTTGAAAGCAACAAAAAGAATCCATCTGTTTGAAGTACTTTACATCCATTGCCCTAAAAGTATCATCTGAAATATGTTGAGTAACCCAAGTTTATGAAGTAAAAACAATATCAAAATTTTCAGAATTGACCTGCTTGATGTTTGCAGTCTTCGTACTCATTCCACCAATGGTTATGTAAAAACAATAAAGTCCTAACATAATATCAAAAATATAAAATAAATAATAATCAAGAAAAAAATGTTGATAAAGGAAGGTGTTGATAAACGAAATTAATCAGAAAGTATTAATGAACTGGTCAATGACCCATAAAAAAATTAATACAGTACCACATGACCATAAATGATTAGAAATAAACTTCCAATGCTCATGTTTGGGAATTAAAACAAAAAAAATGTACTAGTATTAGAATTAAATTTATTAATCTTATTACATGTGACTTTAACCTTTTTTTTTTTTAAAAAAATTCTCTATGTCAGTACATTTAACATCTACTGCTATATTTAAAATCAAATATTTATAATATTTATCATTAACCTTAATTACTAGTGAATAGTTGCTATTATTATGACTTTTATAAAAAATGAACTTTTAAAGTTAAGTTCATCATTATCTTTAGAAATATTTCATCTAAATTTAAAATAATAATTACTATTTTTTTATTATAAAATGTATTTGCTTTCAATCTAAAATTATTGGATAAACTATCTTCTTTGCTACAATACTTATTTGGTAATTTTCTATTAGATAATTGCTGAGCATGATGTGTTAAAAGAATATATTGGTGAAACAGAACTAGAAAGCCACCATTTATAAGGTATATTGGAATTTTCCTTATGTGATAACGTTATATGTTATCCGAAAACTCATTTTGGCTTAATGTGTTGTTGTTTTTTGTAAAGTAAAACATCTCTATGATTTGTGTGAGAAGTTAGACCTTTTACTCCAATTTCATAACCATTTTTTTTCTTTCTTAACAAGTAATTGAGAATCTGAAGTAATATAATTGTTTACAACAGTTTTTTTAATATTATTATTACTCTTGTTACCATATAAACTACTACTATTAAGATGTATTATGATTTTCATTATATGTATTATGTAAGTTTTAATTGTAAATTATTCTGTTTTTATTTGACCTCATTTTGGAAAAAAAACACTTGTTTTGACAGAAGGAAGAGAACATTGAATACCTTTGCTAAAATTAGAAGAACGATTTAATGGTTTACTACGAAGGTGAGACATCGTAAGATTTTGAAAATGAATTTATGATAGAGAATAAGATTGTAAAACTTCTAAAGGAAAATCTTCATAATATTAAATGATATCATTAAGGCATTTATGCATGCAGTTTAAATCAACAGAAAAATATTCAATCATTTCTGTCGATGTAATATTAGAATTAGATACATTAAAAAGATTATTTTAGCTTCATAAATCAATTCATCCTGCACATTAGTAAAGAAGAGTTATTTGCAGCACGAGCAATTTTTCTCCTTTGTACTGGTGTAGAATTACTATCAGAATTATCAAATGCATTATTTTTAGCACTTAGTTTCACAACATCTGATAATCTTGTATTACATTTAAAAACATAATCTAATCCATTATAATCATTAGAAATTTTTTTAATCACCTGAACTGAAGTATTATCACAAAAAAAATATTATTATCAAATCTGAGTCTTCTTTAGTAAATATATTATAATCAGTACTTGAAATGTTACTATCCTGGTCCATAGGTTTGACCAACTTACAATCATTCTCTTTCATATCTAAACCCATGATCTTATTGACCAATGTCTTCATTGAATCATTATCTATTACCAATTCATTAAGCAGTTCATTATCAATATCTGAAAATTTTATATTGGATGTTATATCTTTACAAGCCTATCATTTTAAAAAAAGGCATTATCAACCGTTTGAAAAATAATAGCATCATATTTAGATAGATCAGTAAAGTACAAATAAAAATATTTTTGACATTGACCAGAACACTTAATTCTTAGGATTGCATCAGACATAATCAAAGAACAACTATGAGAAAAGGTAATGTCTGTAATTGGATTTTGATCAGGGGCAAGCTGCTTAGTTATAGTATTCACAGAGGCATAATCTGAATCAAAAATTGATGAGTTTGAAAAAAAATGATTAAAAAAAAGGCAGCATCATTTTTAAGATAAACATTATTATAAACACATAAGCAAACAGTCCCACTGCAATCCTTATTATTAACGGAATTAAAACAGTCTATGGGATATTTCAAACCATAGGGCTCAGAACATTTCAAATATTTTTACCTTCCATAAATAATAGTTTGGCATAGTGGCCAATGAATAAAAAAGATTTATAATATAATTGAAAATATTAAGTTATATATATATATATATATATATATATATATATATATATATATATATATATATATATATATATATATATATATATATATATATATATATATATATATTATTCAATGTCTGCATTTTTAAAGCACTATATGTAATTACATAACTGAATATTTGTAAATACAGTAACTAAATAACTAAAAATTTTATCCACTTAGGAGCACTTTCGATTATCTCAGTAATCTATGTCAACTAAAGCTTTGAAATGCTAACTTTTCCACAATTCTGTGATCTTAATGTTTGCTGATTGCCTATTAATTAAGTCATGTTTATATTTATATATTAGCATAACTTCCTTTATTTTTCTTTTATTGTTATTTTTTTTTCAATTTGCAATACACAATTTATTATGGTCATAAAAAACAGATGCTGAAATATTATTATCCACTATTCAATTTTGTTTCGATTTCTGAACTCGTTTAAACAAATTAATAAATAACTCCAAAGATAAAACCTCATTTATAAATAAAAAATGTGTTAATTATAAATGGATATGTAGGTGTGGCAGTGTATATATAGGTGAATCTAGATGTACTTTGGAAAAAAAACTAAAGAACACTTGTTATTATTAAAATGAGTTCAGAAATCAAACAAATTTGCATAGTGGATAATAATATTTCAGCATCTGTTTTTTTACAACCGTAATAAATTGTGCATTTATGACATTGACTTCAATTTTAACAGTGTAAAAATATTGCAAATTGAAAAAAATAACAATAAAATAAAAATAAAGGAAGCTAACCTAATATATAAATATAAACATGACTTAATTAAAGGCAAGCAGCAAACGTTAAGATCACATAATTGTGGGAAAGTTAGCATGTCAAAGCTTTAGTTGACACATATTACTGAGATAACTGAAGGAGCTCCTAAGTGGATATTTTTTTTAATTATTTAGTTACTGTATTTAAACACACACACCCATATATATATATATATATATATATATATAAGATAATGATAATTAAAATAATTCAGAAGAAAAAAAATGTTAATAGTATTTATATACACATATGAGAAATCAACGATCTTGTCATTAAATATATTAAATTGTTAAAAATAATCTATTAGAATGTTTCAATGAATAAATTTAATCCCAAAAAAAATTTTACAATTCTTTTTAACACAAATCTAGTCTTTTGTCAGTAAGAAAATAATACTTTTTTTTTTCAAAATATTATTTAAAAACATCATCATCCTGAGGTAAAACAATTTAAAAAACTCTTGATTAATCAAAGATAAGAAATCAATAAGGAATTAAGAACATGAACTTCCAAAACTGAAAGTCCATTAAGAATAAAAATATGTGCACATTATATTACTTTGAAGTCAATAAGTTTAGACAGATTTCAATCAACAGTTGTTCTAGGTAATAGAAAATCTTAAAAACACTTAAAAAAAACGTATTTTGCCGTAATTGATTAAAATGCTTATAGACTACGTTAATTCTTAATTAAAATTTTATAAAATGTATAAAATTTATATTACTCTGATAAAAGTAAAAGTATATCGTTTTCCAATATGTGTATAAAAATAATTATTCAAACTATAATTTAAAGATATATTAATATGTTAAGATAATATATATTGTATACTGCAAGGTATTACATACTCCAAGATAAAATAATTTGGAAAACACAGATCATACTAAGATAAGAAATTAAGAACAATAATTACAAAAACTGAAAACCCATTAAGGATAAAAAAAAAACTTTTAAAATTATATCACTTTGATGTCAGTAACATTTTACAGTTTTCAATTATCAATTATTTAAGACAATTGAAAATCATAAAAACATTAAAAACACATTTTCATTTAACTGATTTAAATATATATATATATATATATATATATATATATATATATATATATATATATATATATATATATATATATATATATATATATGTTTTATAAAATGTATACAATTTATAAATATATAACGAAAATAAACAATGACTGACATAAGCATAATGATAATTCAAGCCAGTGAAAAACAATTTCTATATAAAAAAAGCTTTCAATAATAATAACTAGAAGGTATGTAAAAAAAATAAATCATTTGTGTTTAAAGACAAAAATAAAACAGATCCTTCTTATTCAAGCATCTGAGATGATGATGATAATAATAATAATAATAATAATAATAATAATAATAATAATAATAATAATAATAATAATAATAATAATATTTCATGTATTTAAGTGCTAAACAACGGCTTAAAGGCAATTACAATTTACACATTATAATAAAAGAGATGATAATACATATAAAAATGAGAATATAAATGTATACATAAAAAAATAATTATTCATAACATTTAAGATTTATAAGATTACACAATTTCTTATAATCAATATCATAAAGATTAATGTCACTACCAATTTGATTGTATAAAGAAGGTAACCTAAATAAAAAAGGAAATTTTTAAAAAAAATTAGAAAAAAACATATTTGAATCAGATATACAAAAACAGCTCTAGTATCTTAATCCAAAGATCTAATTGAAATATTTGTAATTTCATGTGATAAAAAACTTGTTTATATGACAATTCTATAAAGATATTTAAAACCTCTATACTTTTGTCTAGATGAAATATTAAACATATTACTCTGCAAAGAAACATATTTGAAGAATTTCTTTGAAATAGACTGCAACGAATTACATCCCTGCCTAGAACAAGGATTCCAAATTTTTGAACCATATTCAATAATAGGAAGAAGCAATGAAAAGAACAATTTCGTTTTTGTATTTCTACTGAATAATAACAGTGTCTAAGAATGACACCCATGACTTTATAAGCTTTAACAACTATCATCTCAAGGTGAAACATAAAAGATCCATTACAAGAAAACACAATTCCAATATTTTTGAGATGTAATCAGAAATATTAGTATGAAAATTGATACTATAAGAAAATTTTAAGACTTCAGATTTTATAAAATAAGAAACAAAGGAACATTTACCAAAATTAACAGACATATTATTTAAACCACACCAAACACTAAAGTTATCAATAACCTTCTGAAGAACAGAGTCATTAAGTGATATTATTCTTCTAAAAGTCTTACAGTCATCAGCATAGCTCAACAGAAAAAAGTATTTCAAAAAATACTTTAGATCATTAACATAAATATTAAAAAGCATGGACACTAAAATAATACCCTGCAAAATACGTAAATTGCACTCAAAAGTGAGTGAAATATTTTTACTGAAATTAATATATGGCACATTACTACACAGAAATGAATGAAACCAATAGATAAGTTTAGTATAGAAACATATTTTATATAATTTATGAAGTAAAATACTGTGATCAACTTTATCAAAAGCTTTTGACAAATCAAAATAAATAACATCTAGTCTCTGATGATCCTCAATCACATGAGCTATATGATCATAAATTCTTTATAAATTACTGTCAATTGATCTATTAAAAATAAAAACCTTGTTGAAAAATAGAAATTGACTTACAAACATCTGAAATAATTTTATTTTAAACACACCTCTCAAAAATACATTCACTAGTATGCAAAACAGAAATGGTTCTATAATTACAACTACAATCCTGATTGCCATTTTTGAAAATCGGAGTCACTTTAGCACATTTAAGAAAATAAGGAAAATGCATGAGTTAAGAGTCAGATTAAATATATAAGCAAGAGTAGTGGCAGAAAATTAGCTAGTTCCTTATAAATAAAAGAAGCAACATTATCATATCCTAAACTACAGTGGGTTTTAAGTCTACTAATAGCTACTATAACACCTTCCCTTTGATATATGATCAATCATACATTTAGCAGTAAATAAATTTATGAGGAAATGTAATTTAGAATCAATCCCATACTGTGAAGAATATAACTCTGTGAATAATAATAATAATAATAATAATAATAATAATAATAATAGTAGTAGTAGTAGTAGTAGTAGTAGTAGTAGTAGTAGTAGTAGCAGTAGTAGTAATAATAATAAATAATAATAATAATAATAATAATAATAATAATAATAATAATAATAATAATAATAATAATAATAATAATGATAATAATAATAATAATAATAATAATAATAATAATAATAATAATAGCAGTAGTAGTAATAATAATAATAATAATAATAATAATAATAATAATAATAATAATAATGATGATGATGATGATGATGATGATGATGATGATAATAATAATATGTCTGGAATCCCATTTTACTTATTAGTTGAGGTAGATTTATCTGTGATCCATTATAAATTTTTGTTTCTAAGAGTCCTAATATGGTAGGTTGGAGTTATTGTATCCAGTGATTGATTTCTTTTTTGTTTCAAGTTTATTGCTCAAACATTTATTTCCCCTATCTTAACCTTTTAACGGCTGATTTTGTTACTGGCTGAGCGAGGTAAAAGTCTAAATTTTTAATTGGTCAATTCACAAACTTAATGATCAAACGGTCAAACTATATTCATCTTTTTAATATTATATTCAGTTTAGTTTCATTTGTAAAAAGTATATTAATAATTTGTCAGATTATGAAAGTGAATGAAAGTTTTTTCAAAAATAAATTTTGATTTATATTTAGAAAAATAATTGATAGCAGTGGAAATTAAAAGGAATGTCACTCGCCAACCAAAAAGATTTGCTGACGTCATGATTTCTTCCCACTTTTACATTGTGATAAATAAATAATTCTTGCTATAGTCAACTATTTTTCTAAAATAATTTTATTTTTAGCATATTTTATCAAAATAAATTATAATTTGTCAAAAAATACTGTTAAAATGGTCTAAAACATTTGTTTATCATTTTCGATATAAAATAAAAACAGATCGTAACTCTTTACTTTTAACAGCCATCTTCTTTGTTGTCAAAATTTATTAGCCAATCAGATTTAAGAAGATGCATTACTTTTTTCTTTGTTTGATATATAAGGTCATTTTTATCGATTTTTTACTTGTAAAATAATTCAAGCAGGCAGCATCTTACAGAACTTTTTTTAATTTTTACAATGAGCTCAAAATCGTAATCGTAGTACAAAGAGTGACAGATTTAGAGTGATGTCAAGCCACTTTGCTTTTAAATGAATTGTTCTTGCAAAGTGTTAACATTCATTGAATCTAAGTTATATTGTGAGAGAACTTTTTTATTGATCTTTCATTTGTTCTGCCTTTTTTGTTTCCGTGTTTTATTTTTCTGTGGTGATTTTGTTTCTGCTTGGATACATATGTTATAGTGTGGTGTTTTTGTATTTTTTTCTGCTGTGATTAGTTCAATTTCCATTTCTGCAAAAGAGGGTTTATGTAGAATGTGTGGTGAATATTGTAGTATTGATTGAGTGGGATAGAATGATGATGAGGTTCTTCTATTAAGTGTGGTATGTAATCCCTATTTAAAAATAGATTGACCATTGTGTATAATATTGATCATTGTATTTGTGTTTCCTTTAATTAGTTTAATAATATTTTATTTGTACTGAGTCAAAAGCACTTTAAACATTTATTTGTACTGCAATTGGAGCATATTTATTCTTTTTAATAGCTGAGTTAATCATAGTTTTAAAGATTAGTGCTGCCTGATGTGTAGATGAGTCTTTCTTTGCATATAGATTTTGTGATATTCTTGTCAGTAGGCATGGCTCAATTTTCACCTTTATTACTTTTTCTAGCAATTTAATTTATAAAGGCTCCATTGAGATAGTTCAGAAGTTTATAACCTTGGTAATGGGTTCTTGTTTTTTTAATGAATGGAGCCATTGGTATCCTGTATAATTCTAGTATGCTATACATTTTTGTGATATTTGATTTGCTAGGTGATACATGTATGTATTTGTAAATTGGCTAAGATGTGCACATATGAAATGTGGAATATCAGGAGGTAGTGGATGACATGGGGCAGGAATTGATGCTAACATTACCCTAAAATCCTTGATTTTAAATGGTATCTCATCTTCAGTTGTTCCAAAAAAAATCTTTTGTGGGTGTGAAATTGTGCATGCTTAGTTAGTTTTGTTTTGAAATGTCTATATATAGGTGCAATCATGTTAAATTTTGCTGTAATCTTATTTTCCGATTCTAGCGCCATGGAAACTTTATTTGTCAATGGATATCCCAAAGCCCACCTAATGCATCTGGGTGTCCAAGTGTGTGGCTGTGCTAAGCAATTCTTTATGTTTAGATATTGTTTTAACTTATCTCAAGTCTGTTTATAGAGCTGGGTGAGTTTTATTATGTTTGTTTGATTATGTTGAACCGGTTTAGACAGACTGATACTTTTATGTTTTTCATCTGCTATTGTGATTAGGCTGGAGGGGGGTGTTTGATTTTTGTGTCATATGGTTTATATTAAATGAAAGTGTGTTGGTATAAGCTATGTATCTGGATATCGGGTCTAAATCTAACTGATATATTTTATTTATCATTATATAAATTTCTTAAGAAAAATGACTCCATATTGTTATATGTAGTAAAATCCGGATGGTTTTCTGCAAATTATTTATTGCGCTATCATATGTGTTTATATTTAATTTTATTATCTACACTGCATTATCTGAAAAAGTGGATGGGGAAAGGCTAAGTTCTATTGAGTGATGTAGCATTGGGGAATAGATCCTCAGATCTATTAATGTTCTTTGTCTGTCATTATAAAAAGATATAGAGTTGGGTGGTAAAAAACCATCTGCACTCATGATTATAATTGTTAACTGGTGTATCCATTTTGTAATAATTTTTTTATAACTCATATTCAATTCTCCCATAAGAATAGTTGGGTAGGGATTGTTTGAGAGGATTGAGTTAATTGTTGTTATCATTCTGTTAATTACACTTGGCCCTGGTCGTATTTATACAAATATAATATTTATTGATAAGTTTTTTTTGTTATTGAACATAGTTATTAATAGATTTGTGTCGATTGTATACTATTTTAAAAGTCGTGAAGGGACTTCGTGCACATTCTACATAAACCCTTTATTAGAAGAAATTGAAAAATAAAATACAGGGAGTGCTAATACCAAATACCAAGAGATATTTTTCTTGTATAGCTTCTATGGATGACATTACTATATTCTTAAGATCATAAAAGCAACCTCAAGTACTACAAAACATCATAGAAGATTATACAGAAAAATTCAAACTTAAAATCAATATCAATAAGTCAGCTGCTTGGACAATTTTTACAGAAAAAATAAACAAACAAATTTATCAAGGAAAGCCCAGAAGTTTTTTTTTTGGTTTGCCATTTTATCTGAGAATGAATCAAATGAGAACAAAAACACAAAACAAACTCAGGTGGAAGGAGAAAGAATCACATAATCATTATCCAGGTCATATCTATCAATAGACGCAAAATTATCTCTATTCAATCAATTCATAATGTCAAAAATCAACTACTACTTACCAATAATTAGGTTTACAAAACCATTTATAGCCTCAATTAACTCATTTTGTAACAAACTACTATGGAATAGAAAAGTAGTTGTCATTTCAATAAAAGAACTTAACCAACCAACAAAATAAAATGGTTTGGGACTTCACTTATTATAGGGTTTCAGACACAAAAAAACAATAAAACAGGTAATAGCCATAACCAAAAGGTTGTCAGATATTGAACCAATATTGGAGAACCAGAACAACAAATAGAATTCAAACCAAATGAAGTCATTCAAAAACTGGCTATAACCTCAGACTCAATAAACCATGGAGTTCATGGAATTCCTAGATCTGTATTCAACCATCTAAGTCAGCACACTGCAAAATACTTTTCTTACCTAGTAAATTATTTATCAAAAGGTGTGTATTGGATAAATGATTTATATCCCATATAATTAGTACCTTTTATTAAAAAACAAGAAGCAGTACATAAATTAGAATATATTCATAAGACCTTTTGTAATAACAATTTTAGAAGCAATACTAAAAGATAAAATAGAATTATATCTCTTACCCTCCAAAAAAAGCTCAGTTTGCAAAAAAAAGGTCTTCTACAGGTCAGGCAATCTCTTTGTTCAAGACTGTCATAGATTCTGTAAGGAATAATAGGAAATATAGTCCTCTAGTGGTTCAACTCGATATTAAGCCTGCTTTTGATATGGTTCTGGTTGACTTGCTAATTGAAATGTTAACAGATGCAGACATACCTAAAGCACTGCTTTATTTACTCACAAATGTATTATTTATTAGGCAAATCCATGTCCCATTAAATGAAAATTATTCTCAACTATTTATTCCTCTTCGTTGGTCAATTCCATAAGAATCACCATTAAATGCACTGCTATTTACCACATACATTAATCCACTGTTAAAAAAATATGCAAAAATTATATGGGATATATGTATCTGGCTTAAATGAAAACACATCATGCATTGCATACATGGATGATATAACAGTGTTTCTGGCATCTAAAAATAATATCCCATATTAAATGAATATAGTACAGCATACAGATTAGATTTCAATATGGACAAATCATCTGCATGGTCTATTTATACAGGTGAAACTATGAACATGGACTTTAAAGGAAAGCCTAATCCATTTCTTGGTTTTCCATTTTATTTAAGTAATTTAGAAATGTGAAAAACAATACAAAACAAACTTAAAAATAAAATTCAAAAAGTCATTAATTCCTTATCTAAGTCATACTTATCTTTCTATTCAAAGACATCATTGATTAATATGTTAATTATAACTAGAAATACATATTATTCACCTATCATAATATTTACTAAGGCTTTTACAACATATGTATATTCTCAATGTAGAA
Source organism: Epiperipatus broadwayi (assembly GCA_028023455.1). Taxonomy (NCBI): domain Eukaryota; kingdom Metazoa; phylum Onychophora; class Udeonychophora; order Euonychophora; family Peripatidae; genus Epiperipatus; species Epiperipatus broadwayi. The sequence goes on along the minus strand of JAQFVV010001752.1, from coordinate 33,642 downwards.
AGCTTATCTGGGGTAGATGGATAGTAAACCTTTCACTGAGACATCTTCAAAGTTCATTAGTAGCTAATGGATTGGGTTTCCAAAATATTAATGTATTTAAGATTCAAAAGACACTTAATCAATTATCCCCATGCTCAGAAATATTTCCACAGCTGAAAGTAGGGGTTATTACACACATTTTTAAAAAGGTGATCCATTGATTATTAGCAATTACAGACCTATTTCTATAATATATGTTGCTGCTAATTTATTTGAGATGACAGTTAAGGATAAGACAATGTCATTTTTGAATGTTTATAAAGTGATTTCTGTGAAACAGTTTGGCTTTGTTGCTGGAAAGAGTACTTTAGATGTTATTTATAATCATGTATATAATGTAACATTATCATTGGATAACGGTCTCAATATAGCAGCTATTTATTTGGATTTGTCCAAGGGCATTTGACTCTGTTAATCATACAGTTTTGTTACATTGTTTGGGTTCATATGGTTTTAGAGGTCGTTTTGCTTCTTCATTGTTAAGTTACATGAAGGATATAAGACAGGCTATTAAAATACATGGTATTATTGGTGAATTTGGATTAGTTAATAATGGTGTTCGACATGGTTCTGTACTTGGCACTATACAGTTTATAATTTATATAAATGATATCTTTAATTTATCCTTGAATTCAAAGATTTAGAGATTTGCTGATGATATTGCATTGTCTTGTGATGCTGTTTCATATAGTATTCTGGATCAATTGATTAATAAAGATATAAAATTAATAAGTAAGTGGCTTATGATAAATTATTTAACTGTTAATTTAATAAAACCAGAGGTATTCTATTCTCTTATAAACACTGCCCACATTCAATAAGTATTAGGATTTGTGATTAATATATTGTTTATTCAAAAATATTTGTAAATGTTGCAACATTACTTTTGTGGATAATTATTTGTATTTAGGCATCTATATTGATTCTAGGTTATGTAGGTGTAAGCACATTTTCTACTTATGTTCTCCATTACGTAAAATTAATTATTTATTTTATTATCTGGTGAAGTTCATACCTAGATCTACTTTGATGACTATATATTTTGATTGTTATCAGAGTATATTATGTTACAACATTTCCGTTTGGGGTTGCTCTAATGATTACCCACTATCTCAATTATATACTTTGCAAAATTATACAATGCATATTATTTTTGGTAGAATTAGATTGATCTCTGTGTGAGATACATATGTAAATTCTGGTGTGTTATCTGTTTCTAAATTATATAAGTTTAGAATTGTCATTGTTATACATTGTCGTCATTTTTTTTTTACAATGTCGTAAAGTATCAATTATAAATACTCGCTTGGCTAACAAATTTCCATTGGTGGTTCCAGATTTCTCTTTCGAAAGCAGTCGTAGGCAATTTAGTTACAATGGACTCAGTCTCTTTAATTCTTTTGTTACTGACTGTTCAATTGATATTGATAATTTATCTTTTTATACCTTAAAAAAATATTTAAAATTTTGGTTATTGTCTCATGTGTAATATATTGATTAATTAATATGTATATATTTTATTTAAGATGTATATATTTTTGGTTGTATTTATTTTTATATTTTTTATTTTGGTTTCCTTGTTTTAGTATTTATAGTATAGTAATTTATAGTAATGTATTTTATTATTGTTATTGTTGTTTTTGTTGCTGTCTTTGTTTTTGTTTTGTAATTAATAATGTAAGTAAGGCTCCTCGTACAAGTTTATCGTGTTTGGAATATTTCTCTTTTTTATATGTATTGTTTGATTAATAATAAAAAATAAGTAAATAAATAAATAAATTATTATTATTATTATTATTATTATTATTATTATTATTATTATTATTATTATTATTATTATTATTATGGTGATGATGATGATGATGATGTTGTTGTTGTCTCAAAGTAAACTTTATTGAATAAAAATACAAGATTACATCAATAAGGTACAAATGATTCAGTCAGAGTAGAATTGCAAATCAAATATATTCTTATACATATACACATTATACATTACAGAAAAAAATATAAGTTTACATCTGTATATGTATTTTACAAGACACTATATTTAACAAATAAAATTATGTCTATGTTAACATAAATTATTTGAGGTATATACATTTTAGTCCCTGTTAATTTATATCAGTCTGCTCATTTATTTTGGGCAAAAGTTAAATTGTTTGTAAGTCCTATGTTCTTTTATTCAATTTGTAGGTTTTCCATTCTGGAATTGTCTTTTAATCTATGTTGAAAGTACTAGATATTTTGTCTGATTAATTTTTTCTATTACTGTTTTTTATTATTATTTACTTCTATTTTCATCCACATTATATATATATATATATATATATATATATATATATATATATATATATATATATATATATATGGATTTACTACAATGTATTCACTATTTCTTAACTGGTTTAGTTTGTTATAGAAAGTGGATGGAGGACATCTTGTGTGTGTTGTTACTCATTACAAAAGTACATCGTTTGCATCAAATGCATATAGTAAAAATGTTGTTGCTTTTGTTTTTGGTATTGATTTTTTTTGATATGCGTTGATAATTTTTTAATATGTGTTTATCAGTATGCACTACATATTATTTTTCTTAATTCTTCAATGGTTGCACATTGATAAATTAGATGTCGTAATGTTTCTTCTGCATGGTGACAGAACCCAAGGAATGAATCGATAGATCCAAGGAATGAGTCGATTGTAATATACATTCTTCTATGGTAGAGGAAATAAGTTGTTCGCATTGCATATAGATTGTTTTCAGGATAAAGTCTGAACTTGGGATCCAGCTCCCATTTTTTGTAATCATGTATTAATTTTTATTGTTTACTTTCAGCACTGCAGTGAAATTATTATTGTTTTTTCTTGGTGGATGAGAGTGTAAACTTTCAAAAAGGTGTATTTGTTTGTGTATATTTCAGATATTTCCTTTATGTTTTTTTTTATTGGTAGATAATTGACAGAATATATAAATGTTTTGGAAGTGGATTGTCAGTTGGTGTAATTTAAATTAGGCATTTCAGTATTGCGAGAGTTCCTTAGTTTTTTTATGCAAAAGATGTTTATATCATTCATTTCCAGATCAATCGTTACAGGGGGTTCTCTTAGCCACTTGGTTGATATTGCAACTGTTATTGGACCATGAGATTTGATTACAGCTGGATCTGATTTTTGATTTAAAGGCTATAAAAGACAACAGGATGGGTTCATAATATGTAATTTTTGTTATGATAAGTTGATTTATTGGTTGCACTTTTGAATATATTGACTGGTAGGGTTTTGATGGAGAGCTGGTGATTCACTGAGCTTCATTCATTAGCCTGTTTTGTATGTGATGTATCATACATGTTACTGCTAGGTGAAAATGGTAACTTATAAAAGCACTTGGTTCAGATTTGTATATATGTGTGCATGGTTTGCCAGTAAATAGTAACTAAGTGGTCATTTTGTTTGCATTGAATTTTAGTTTGTATTTACTTGTACATTCTTTTAAAATTATCTGCAAAGTAAGTAGGTGCTTTTTGAGGGCAAAAAAAATAGTCATATGTATTATGTATATGTGATGTGTTGTGTGGTACCAGGTATTGATACCCTGAAAAATGTTTGTTGGATTTTTGACTAGAGAGGTTGAAATATAATATAAATAGTAATGCGCTTAGTGGATATTCCTGTGAGATTGATTGTGTGGGAATAAATTATGGTGATTTTTTTTCCATTGAGTGTTATGTTGATTTCATAGTTTAAGAACACATTTACTATTAGGTATAGTTGAGTTTTGTCTATTGTAGGGTTGGGAAGAATATCTATAAATATGGGGGTGTCTATCAAATCAAAATATCTTTCAGTGTCGAGTTTGACTACTATTTGCACATTTTTTTTCTTTTACTGTGTTCAGAATTGTTTTAGAATTTAGTGCTGCCTGGATTGTTCATATTTTTTTTGAAATGCACATTTCAAATGTGTATTTGAGATTAATAGCATTATGTGAGGCTGTAGTTTTTCTTTAATATTTTTCTATGATTTTTATTGGTAATGGTCCCATGGATATTGGGCAAAGGTCACATAGAGAGGAATGGCTTTTTTTGTTAATGGCTACTATTGTTGTTGGCTATACTTTTTCTATGGATTGAATGTTTGTGATAAATGATTCTGTAGGTTGCAGGGACATTGTGTTGTGTATTGACTGAAATGTTTGAACACAAACAGGGGGATGACAAAACTTCCTGGATGAGGTGTTTGGAATATTTTTCATATTTATTATAAAATCTTTTGTGTTAAATGGGTTTTATGTTTCTGTATGACCAAATAGATAGAAGGCAAGTCCGAGTGGTTGTCTTGCTTGCCATTTTTGTTTGAAGTGTTCATAGATAGGCAATATCATATTATAACTTGTGTGCATCACTACATTTGAATTGATTGCCATAGGGAATTTGATGTTGAATGAATTTACCAGTGCCCATCTTACATTATATCTAGTTCATATGTGTTTTTGTGTAAAACATATTCCCCTTTTTTACTTTTAAGTAATTTTAGAAATATCACATGTATTGTTATATGTGTGCAAGAGCTTGGTGTATATTGTTGGATGTATTGTGATTGCTTAATGATAAGTATTCAGTTATGGAGCTCATTTGAAAGTGCTAGTAGTTTGGAAGAAGGTGGATGACACAAACCATTATAAATTCAACTAATAAATTTGACCTGCTTATTCAGTATAAATGGCATTAAAATCCATTTTATTTTGATATTATTTTTAATTTTATTATATTGTTGATTCTTTTTAATTTTTTTAATAATATTAGTAATAACATTTTCATTATAACCAATTTTCAACAAATCATTAACAAAAAATGTACACTTTTTATGTGTCATATTGTTTTTTTCTCAACAAATAATATAAATAGATTATTTAATAACTCTAAAATTGAAAATTCAAACTTTAATCAAAATTGTATTATAGATACATTTATATGTAATCGTGGCTTACAGTATAACAGTGAATCTAAGTATACATTGGAGAAGAGAATAAAAGAGCACTTGCTTTTATATGATGGAATTCAAAAAGTGAAACAATCAGCCATAGATGTTAATAAAGCTTCATCAACCTGTTACATTTGATCATATTAAATGTTGTCAAAATGGATATAAATTTGATTATTAAAATATAAAAAATATGCAAATTGAAAATTGCCATAATAAATGTAAAATAAAAAAGGCTATGTTGATTTCAAGAAATCGTCAAATGTTAATTAATCGTTAATCATCAAATGTTATAATAAAAAAATTGTGGGAAATGTGAATAGAACTATGAGTATTGTGAAAGGTTGTCTCGTTTTCATTATTCAATATATATATATATATATATATATATATATATTTTACATATAAATATAAGGTTACTATATATATATATATATATATATATATAGTAACCTTATATTTATTGTAAAATATAAAGATTGATAGAACTGATTTAAAAATTTTTGTCTTCATGGTCATTTCATTGTCTTGGTTTGCATTTTGAACAGACTATTTACTTGCATCTAATACAAATTATTGGTGAGAATACACTGTATTTTGCTTTTCTTATTGCCTGTATTATTTTAATGTATTTCAAATTGCTCTTTTCCATCCACTAATTTAGGTCATATATATTTAACCTGTAAGAAATCAACAGCACACATAAGTTTAATAAAGTATGGTTTAAAATAATAACAATATTTACTATTCAAAATAATTCTTAAAATTATTTTCATTTAATTCAAAAGCCATCTATTTAATTAATTTTAATCATTAGATACAATATGATAAACACTTGTGCACTTCAGTGTAAGAGAGCATTCTTATGATTATTAAAAGACAAAATGGTGTAAGAATAAATACAAGCAAAACATGTTATGAATATTTTAAAAATAATTGATAAGCAAATGTATTAACCAAGAATTCTTATATGAATCAAAATATAAAATTGTGATATTTAATAACAGTATGAGTTGCTGAATTTAAAGAGTATGTTTGCGTCTGCCAACACAGAGGATGAATTTGCTAATGATTTTCTCAATATCTACATTTGAAATATGTGGTAACATTTAACTTTAAAAGCAGAATTAATAACAGAATTCAGTAAGTTTTGAAATACTTTATTGCATGCAAACTGGCAACATTAAATAAAAATTTTAATTGCAGATGTTTTCGGACATGAAATCTTTACTTTTAAAAAAAGAAGAGAATCAAATCTAAATTTTATTGAAATGCTACTTTAATATTTATGTATATCAGTAACTAAATAATAGAGAAAAGATTAGCTTATCTGAACATATACTGTCAGTAATGTATTTACTATTTACTTTGTTTACTACTTGAATAATGATAAGAGCCTTTAAACAATTAACTAAACTACTTTCTGATTTCAGTCGCCAACTTTGAATTATTAAATTATTTTATTCTGATTGTTATTCCTAGATTTAAATGTGAATAGATAAATTAATATAGCCTTGATATTATACATTTGGAACAATACTCATAAAAATGTAGATGTTTAATAACTTATGAAGAACATCTTTATTTAAAGTCTACATGTTATGATTTTGAAATGATCTCATATTCATAGCGCCCTTGGAAAATCCATTAATTTAAAAGTACTCATAATAATTAGAAAAAAAGGATATCATCACAGTATGGAGTTTGACTATAATTTATAATTATTACATTGTGCAATGTGGATTTAGTGTTCAAGACATGTTATATTTATTTCATAGATAATATTTAATATTTTAAAATTGTTGTATACTTTTATTTAAGTATTTGAGTAAGAATGAATTCATTTTGATTTTATTGTCATAGGAACTTATATATGAGGTTTACAATTTGTACTTTTACTATACTTAAATAAAATTTATGGGACTGAATGGAATAATTGTTTGAGGGAATAGTGCTTGCGAAAAGCTTGAAAATTACTGATAAATATATAGGATGTGTCACCCTCTCATGAATTGTCCTATGAATATTTCCAGAGTTTTTGTTTCTATACTCAAGTCACTTGCATTACATTATTACTATGTTTAGATTATAAGCAGGACAAATTAGTATACTAGTGGTCCTTATTACCAAAACACTTTTTATTATGTCTGAATTCACTTCTGCTAAATTGTTGGTGTTTTTCTGTATTGGCAAAATAAATGAAAAAAAAAAGATTTTGCATTTTAGATATGAATTAAATATTAATACTGTGTTATAATGTTAAATGGCATTATTCTGAGTTGGTGGTTAATCTGCAGATTAATTATTTGCCACTTTCTGTATGTTTACATTAATTCCTGCACTGGACGTTAATCCACAGAATTGTGTAATTATATTTGTTGCTTTATGGTGGTGTATAAATCCACAGGGCATTAAGTGTTGTATAATTCCTATGTGTAGATGAATGCATCCACAGGAATATCACTTTACTTTATTAATGTAGGTTTGGGCAAAGTATTTTGTACTATTATGATAAAATCATCTTCATTCATCTAGAAGTATAAATTGTAAGTTCAGTCATAAAGTGTGACAGGACATCTTATCTAAATTATCCCCAGAATGTATTACATGTTTGTTAATTAATATTTTCATGGAACTGAAGTTTGAATCTTCACTTTGGTCTAGTATTGCATTATAGCTAATTCCTGCAAATGTAATATTATTTATTAAAAAATATTATAAGTTTATAATATAGGTTAATTGGTTCTGGAGCTGACACATTAGATATTTCATGATTTGATGTTGAATTCCAGTATTTTTCTCAAGGCAGAAATTAGATCAAAGTATAATAATATTTATGATTAGGCTTTTATAAAACTGTGCCTATGATATATCTATTGAAGAAACAAATGGAATGATATTTTATCTATTTTATTTATTTATTTGTGTATTTATTTATTGTATTAATACATCATATATCAATTATTTGTTAATGATAAAATGTAAATAAATATTAATTTTTTAATTAAACTTGCTGTGCCGTTGCTATTTGTCATTCACAAAACCAGAAATCATATATCATGAATACAACATACATTGGAGTACATACTGTTGTCAGTATGACATAAGAGTCTTATTAATATTCTGAGAAAACATTTGAATGATTTTGTCCTTGGTAGTTTATGATGTTTAGGGTAAAATAAAATCCCATTTGCCTTTTCCATCACTTTAGCTTTGCAATTTTGATTCTAGTACATGATACAAAATTGATTGATTTTATAAACTTCTAACAGATTTAGCAGATAATGCTACGATTGAATTTATTTTTAATGTTATAATTGTAATTTATCAAATGTAACAAGAGTCTACCTGCTATTTAATAAATTATAAATTTATAAGAAAAGAACCCAAGTTTTCCATGCTTATTATAATTGCAAAGATCACACCAAGACTAGTATTTATATAAATAACATATATGTCATTCTAAAATTCATAATTTTTAATAGTTCCTCAAATTATGTTATCTTGCCTATAGTCGGTCATAAGGTCTCATGCAACAAAAATCGCAGATTAAGGTTCTGAAGGATAATAAAATTACTTAATTATAATTTGGCTAATGTACTTTCACATACTGCTACAATGGGTCTTCATGGTGTACCCTGGCTGCAACTGGATTAGATCATAATTATTTTATGTTATATCATTCATTTTGTTTGTTGTGATGTGGTCAGACTTGTTAGTTACAGTTTTTTTGCATACAATGTGGTAGGTTTGATTACTTATGTTCGCAACATGTGCTTGATATTTTGGTTGCTATTTTTATCTCTCTCTCTCTTTCTCTCTCTCTCTCTCTATATATATATATATATATATATATATATATTGCTATTTTTATCTCTCTCTCTCTATCTATATATATATATATATATATATTGTACCAACCGGGAATTGGTACATAATAATTTATCTAAACAAAAATAAGTTATAAAAATCTAAAGTTTCTTTATTAAACAAAATGCAGTTTATTTTCGTAAACATAAAATTAAAAAGTCTAAGTGTTGTTGAAATAAGTTACAATTAATTAATTAAAAAAGGGGAGGGGAGTCTTGGTTAGAAAAGTTAAACTAAAATTTTTATAAAAAGGAAGTAAAGAGTTCATTATTATTAGTTGAAATATAATTTAAAAAGTTTAAAAATATAAATCTCTTTTATTTAAATTTTAAAAAAAGATCATCTTAAAACTAGTGTTGATTTTAAAATAAAAATTATATATATGTGAGTGCAAATGTAAATATAACATATGTGTATTAAATATTATGAATAAATGAAAGATTATCATTAAAAAAACACAGCGGTGGCTACTAATTAAAAATATGAAATAAACAACAACACATTTGTCATGGCTGCTAATTAAAATACCCAACAACAAGATTAAAAAGGATTAGCTACTAAAGGAATTTTGACAACACATATTGCCGGAGGATATCAAAACAAAAACTTTCACATATATAAATAGCCCAATTTTTATTGGACATTCAGTCTAGTCTAGTCTAGAGATAACAGTGCAGTTTATTATGAATCAACCCAGAATGCAGTGTTAAAACCTCAGAAAAACATACGTCTTTCTCCAGCATGAAGTCCGATAAAAACAGCAAGATCTGCCCGTGAAATAATGTCTGCGTAACAGCTTAGAAATCCTCTATAAATGTTCAACTGTCTCCACAAATAATACCGATGAATAAGAAAGAAACCTCCTCAAGAAACTTCAAATCTAACCGGTTAGATATACTTCATTAGAAGCAACTAACAGCAAGCAATATCCATGTTCCAAAAATCCTAGGTAAAACATTTTCGTATTCTCACTTATATATAGTAGCCATTCACATTAAATAGTAAAGCCTTAGGAGACAAGCAATGTGAACTCTATAAGCATGCATAAAATGAACTATTGATATGTGTGTTTGTGAATGCTATATGATTTTATAAACATCAAATATTATTTATGCTTTCTTATAAGATATATATATTATAGTGTGTTAATTTAAAATGTGTGTGATTTATATTAGATTTATAAAATGTTTAAAATTAGTAAATGCCAATTAAAATAAATGGTCTTTAAAACTTAAACTTTATTTGTTGGTCAATTATTTTTACCAATCTCTCTTACAACTCTTTTTACCATTCTTTTGTCAATACCTTTTTATCAATTCTTTGTTAATTCTTTTCACCACTAATTAAATAATATTTTGTTATTGAATTAAAATTTGACTGAGCTAGTTTTAGGGATTGTTTCGAGTGCTGGATTATGAGCCTACTGTCCGAACATGTTAGTCTTAGACTTGCTGGCACCTGGAGTTTACTCTGAAGCAAATAAAATGTTTGGATAGTAGGGTTTTGAATCTAGCAGCTGAGGTGGGCCACAAAATGATCATGGATTTTTGTTGATAGTTAAACCTATCAATAATATTTCCCACTTTGCTCGAATGTGCCGGTTCGTTCATGTAACATTTATAATTACATAAGATTATAAATGTGTTATAAAGAAGTTTGAAACCAGCAAAAAACATTGCAGTGTAAGTAAGATCTTCTGTGGATCGAACCTGGTACAATATATATATATATATATATATATATATATATATATATATATATATATATATATATATATATATATATATATATATATATAAAATATATATATATATTGTGCCCTTTTCCATAGGTTAGAATCAGCTCATCACAGTAAATTACTAAAAAAATGTAATTGTAGAATGTGTTCTTTTTGTGTAATAGTTATATTGTATAGATAATATCTTAAAAGTGCAACTTAAAGCTAAATAAAATTATGTAATGCATAAAATTATAATGAATAACCTTAAAACAGTTAAACAAAGCTAAAATACTAATTACATATGGTTGGAAAAGCTGACCATAATAAATAATGCAGCTATAAATGTATAAAATATGTTTAAAAAGTTGAATTTTAATAGGTAATTAAATAAATGCTATATTTAAAAGTATAAGTTATATTTAATAATTATAATTAAAATTATAATATTCTAAAAGTAAGTTTTATGGTAGTAAAAGTTATATTCAATTCTATATTTTCCAAAATTATTATTCCAAATTTTATGTTATTGTATTATTTATTCAATATAATAAGTGTTGCAATTTATCATTTATTTTCAGATAGTAAATTTGGATACAATCTGACTAGGTTGTAAAATCATGCGACCTGCATAATATAGTAATGCACACATGCTTGATAGTATTTGTATTAACAAAGTTCAAAATATTTTAAAAATTGCATTATAGAATTGAATATATTTATTTGCTATCATAAGGGAAAATATTAAAGCAGTCACATAAAATGTTTTAAATAGTATTATAAGACAAGTACAGCTAATAAAAGTTAAATATTTTGTTTTAAAATAAAATAGATAAATTAAATATAAAAGGTGGGATAAATTTATTAAATTTTGTTTTTTAAAAGTCATTTTACAGTGTTTAATTAATTTTAGTAAAGTATAATAATTGATTTAAGATTAATATTTTTAAATAATATTTTAAAATTATAATGTGTCATATTTTATTTTTTAAATTTAAATGTGTAAGACTGTAGCAATATGCAAATTTGCTATCAAATAAAAAGTAAGAATCCACCAATAGGATGAGGTATTTGTAGGGTATTAATACTCTTGCACAATTGATTTTGGGAATTGGTGTCATTGGAGATCGATGTAATAGTAATTTTAAAATTTTTATTTTAGTCAATTTTAGTGCTCTCGTATAATGTATTTGCAAACTAATAGGATATTTATTTTTAAGTATTTGCAAAGAGAGTGTAATATAAATATTTTAATAACTTTATTAAAAATATGCATTGCTAATTTAAAGTTCCCTTCACCAGGATTATTCATCAAAACTTAATATAACTTTGCAATAAAACATATGATTATGCCAATAAGTAAAAGGTATGTAATTAAAAAAAAATTTAAAAATAAGTATAATAATTGTTAATATAATATTAATGGTATTAACTATTCTCGTAAGCACAAAATTATTTTGGACATTGTACAGTAAGCTTAACAGAAAAGCTACTTGCAGATTAAAAGTGAACCACACATTTTTTACATAATAGTGAGATAGTCATGTTTAAGACCGACAAGTAATATGATAAATTATATAATAATTTTATGGAAATATAATGCTATGAAGATACATGTTTTATCCTTTTTGAAGGAAAACATTGTAAATATTTTCAAGAAAAACTATTATAAGTAAAAAACTAATGGAAAGTAGTTTTTAGAAAAGTGTATGTTATAAAACCTGAATTGTATAAGGTTATATGCGTTGGTAAAAATTATTTAAAAACTGATAATTTTAAACAACAATGAAACAGCTATAAATGAATAATACATAGTAAAATTATCCTGAAGAGTAAACCTATAAATAAATGGAATATGTGAGTAAACAGAAATATAGAATTTACAGAAATATTTTAAAATTGCGCAAAAAGTTTATCCGGATTGCCCGTAGTTAAGTTACCGGAACATGATGCATCACCAAGTCAATACAGAAATCTTTAGAATGGAAGCTTCAAGATATTATTTTTCAACATTATGATTTTATTTTTATTTTAATAATCATTGTTCTGGACAATAAAACTATAAACTATTATTCTATAAAGTTTTCCAGAACAGATTGATGATTATTTTATTAATTTTCCTAGATTTTCAGATGTCATAGTATTATTTTTTATTATAATTTTTAAACATTATTCATTGTGTCAGAAGTTCATACAATGCATGTGCCAAGTTCGGAGAAGTTTGGTTGTTCATTGTCAAGCAGGAGAAACTAAGCATTGGTGGGGTTTTTAAAAATTGCTCTTAGGAGGAATTTTTTAAAAAAAAAAAAAAACTCTCGAGAAAATAAATAAAAACATTTGAACTTTATAAAGAATATTCAACAGCTGAAGATATACATAATTATTGTTTTGATTTAATTTATTTACTTTTTAAAGTGTAATATTATTTTAATTAGAAGAGTAGGAACATGAATATTAATTTAGTACTAATGATATAATAATCTTACAGTAAAATAGTTTGATATTTTAAATAAGTTAACATTTTTTTAAAGTGTGGAAGTATGGATGATATCATATATGCAATGTTTTATTTAATTGATGGACACAAAGACTTCATAAGTGATTACAAGTCGATATCACTTAGGTAATAATTTTGAATATTGATATTTTTATGATGTATTTTTTTTCTTTTGCAGATTTCCAAATGAATTATAATGTATGGAAGTATAAATGTTGAATTGTATGTAAATGCATTTGTACTATACTCTTAAATTATGAGATTAGGATTTATTTATGGGAATATGCATACTTTAATTTCAAAATAGTAATATAACATAACATTATGATGAATAGTTATATGATTCTTTTAAAAACTTTAATATTATTGGACATTCAAAGTATTTATATGACTAGTTTGTATGTGTTTAAGAATATGATATAGGAAAGTATAGCAGACTTTTCTTGTAGATTAGTGAAATTGTTTTAATTACAATTGAATTTTGTTTATTATTTTGAATATGTGAGTTAGTCATTTGTCAGTGTAAGATTTGATAAATCTATTAGGAAATGTTGATAGGATAGTGACTTTGGGAATAAACTGGAGAACATGAAACCAAAAAGATTATATCAATGTAGGATGTATTAGGGAAATAGGAGTAGCATTTTTTGTAATCTTAGTAAGTATACAGTACAGTTAACAATGCCCAGTAATTGATATATTTATTTATGGACAGTGCCTATTTTCTTTAAGTATTGATGTTTCAATAAAGCTGAAAGAATAGTTTTGACAACATTGTTAGTATTAGAGGACATTAAACAGAACAGGTCATGCCTCTATTTTTATAGCTAGACTGTGCCATTGTATTTTTATTCAATATGTACTATGAGTTAGACTCTAGTTTTCTTCCCTAGGCCTACACATCTATTCGCAATCTCAATTTCCAAAGTAACTACATCGCACAGTATTGAATATTTTATAAAGAAATAATAAATAATTTAAAGTTTGAGATATGCTATTGTCAGTATAAGATAAGTTCATTTATTTGTAAGAAGAAGTAGAGTTTGTGCAAGTTGGAATTGAAAATCCAACGGACCCAAAATAAAAATAAATAAATCATAAAATATGTTTTAAAATTTGTTTTTTTTTTTTTTTTTTTTTTTGGAAATAAAATACATTTCAGGAATAAAATAAATAAAGCAAAGTTGCTCTTTGAAATGTTAAATTACTTTTAAATATTTTATTTCATTTAAATGAGTATTGCATATTTTTAAGATATTATAAAACAAAGTGATATAAAATAAGCATAGTTACAATTTTGTATTTATTAAAATAATAAGGAATTCATCAATGATTACAACTATTCAATATTAGAGTAATGTTGGATAGGATATATTGTATTTAATAATCATAGTATAAAGAACAACGATGTCCACATAGTCTTGTAATAAATTAACAGTAGATATTTTATATAGTATTTTTCAACATTGCAAAACGAAAATTATTTTATTAAAATATCCATACTCGATATTATTATATATTGTGTTTTCCGTATTATGTTTCAATGGACGTTTTAAAAGGAAGCATAGTTAAATAATATTCAAGGAAATGATATGTTAAAATAAGTATAAAGAAATATAGTTTTTATCATAAAGATTGATCACAAAGAGATAAATAAAATGGTATTGTTTTATCATTATTGTTTTAAGTCAGAGTGAAGACTTAAATAGATTCTCCATTATTTTTTTAATAACTGTAATTAATAAGAAATGTATAACGGTGTAAATTTAGGATATCAAGTGTAAATATTGTAAATAAATTGTTATTTTTATTTTATTGTTATAATAAACCTTTGTTAAATTTGTTTTTCAAAATTTATGTGTTCATACAATTTTCTTTCCCATTAAAAATGCATGATACACACAGAATAATAGAATCAAGCATAATATTTTTGCACAGAAATAAATAAAGTATTATTCTAAGAATTTGAATATTTTCTTGGAATTTATTTATTTAAGAAATCACATTTTTACATTATCTTATGGTAATAAATTGATTATTATAATAGTACATCGAATTATATGCTACCCGTTGCCACACATATATTTTTCAGATTATAAAATAATACCACATACTTATTACGTTATTATATGAAGATAAAAGATTATATTATAGTGTTTTATTATTTTATTATGGTAATAAATTATAGTGAAGAAAAGATACATAAAAATTAGTCCATCCAATGAAGAATATTATTATTATTATTATTATTATTATTATTATTATTATTATTATTATTATTATTATTATTATTATTATTATTATTATTATTATTATTATTATTATTATTATTATTATTATTATTGTTATTATTATTATTATTATTATTATGTTTCAAAAGGCATTTATTTTCTCAAAAGAATTACAAATTTTGCATTTACATAGTTTGTTTACATATAATATCCTGGATTGTCCATTATCATTTGAACCCCATTAGCAAATAAATCACTTATAACAGAAGTAAAAAAAAATGTTGCCAAATTGTCCTTGTTGCTAATTTGACATGCTTATCCTTCTAAGTTTCTTTATAAAGTTTAATTTTCCCAATTTACAATGTTCAAACTCTCAAGTGTATCCTATTCCCAAAATTCACTGATGTTGCAAGATTTCAGGTTTTCAAAAAAAACACACTATACCAGTTCCTAAGAGTTTTATCATTTTTGTCACTATAACATAGATCTAATTTTAAGTAATGACCAGGTTGCTGCATAAATGTCAGGTCTGGCCAGTGTCTTATCCCTTTTCTGTATTATTGCGAGTTTATTTGAAAAAGTAGTTGGATGCCTCCTGGAATTGTTACCAATTAGGAAAGTGCATATAGTACACCAGTATGCATATAGCACAAAGGTTGCTGCCCTGACAATTAGTGTTAATACTTCTCTAAATGCAGAAATTAATTGATGCATTGTTACATTAGACTTCCTGTAATTGCTAGTTATGAGATTTCTTATCTGTCTAAGTCCCTCACAGTGATATAGCAGATGTGATAGGGTTTCCTAAGCTCGATGGCATAACCCACAAAAGAGATCAATTGACATATACAGTCTTCCATGGCAAATAAATTATGTGGTAGGTAATGCAGATAAGTTAAGTTTTATTAGAAAATTGAAAAACTTTGGTTCTAAGGCTCATCGTTTATACCTTTTAACCAGGTGTTTATTATTAATTCCCAGTATTGGTTCCAAAGCAATTGTGTTATTATCTTCATGTATTAGTTCATAAATTTCCCAGTATTTGTACATTTTAATAAATTTCTCTGGGATTTTTGATTTTATAAATATATATTAATTGTTCAAAATATGATAATTTTTTGGTGGTGGTTTATCAGTTGGAATGACCTCTATGAGCAGCTTAATTTTTGGAAATTGTATAACAATATCAATTATATTGTTACTCATTCTCTGTTTGTCAAAAATACCAATATCATATAACCCCAAACCATTTTTATTCAGTGGCTGACATAGTTTTGCCATTGATATTACCACAACTTTCCTTGACCATAGCAGCTGATTGCAAATGGTCTTAATTTTGGAGAAAAAAACCTTTTGAGAAAGAAACCACTGGCATAAAGTAAACTATCTTAGTCATAATCAAACTATTAATTAATTGAATCTTAGAATATACTGACATATAGGTATTGGCTAGAGAGTCTGCTATTTTCTGTATTTCATTTTTCCATTTGTTCTGCAAATGACATCTCATTCCAGTAGTCTCTACATGGAATGGAATTCCAAGGAATGAGCCTGGCTTTGCCTGTAAAAAGGATATACATGGCATTCCCATGAATATTGTCCATGCTGCTGTTTTTTCTGGATTGAAACTTAGTTTAAATTCCTTTGAATATTCTTTTAAAATCATCTGTAGTTTTGGTATCTGCCTTTTTGATTTCAGGAAAACTGTAATATCATCCATGTATGCAATGCAGGTCAATTTTTGACCTGTTCCCGGGATCTCCATTCCCTCAAATGCCTATTGTAATTGGACAAGAAGGAGATTTATATATAAAATAAATAAGATGGCACTATGTGGGGACCCTGTGAAAGTGATTTAGTTGGTGTAAAAGCTGGTGAATTCCTGCCATTTAGATGAATGTGAAGCTCACAATTTAAGAGTAAATTTGTTATAACACATATATGTGATTTTGGCATTTCAGTGTCATTCAATAATCTCAACAGTATAGATATATCAACATTGTCAAAAGCCGAAGCAATATCCAGTTGTACAACAATCGGGCCATATCTTTTCTTTTCTCTAACTGATGTCAGTATAGCCTTAAATAACATAGCTGCTTGTGTGGTAGATGAATATTTTTTTAGCAAATTGAGCTGGTGAAATCATCGGTAAAATAAATTGTTCTATTTTATCTTTAATTACTTTCTCTAAAATCTTTATGGGCAATGGACCCATTGATATTGGCCTTATCTCTGATAACAAATGAATGTGCTTCTTTTTTATTAAATGGCACCATCATGATTGTATTAACTCCCTCCATTGTTATTATTCGCTGTGATAAATAATTTGCCAGCTAACACTGACATTTGCTAGTCAGCTTGTGAAGGTGTTTTAATATGAACAGTGGAATTCCAGGGCTTCATGGGTGACAGTTGTTGTGCATTTTATTCATTTTCATTATAAAATCATCTATAGTATATGGTGATTCAGTCTCTGCCATTCCAAATACATTTGGCTGGTATTGAATCAATTTTCCTGGTCCCAGCTTTTCTTTAAAATAGTTAAAATTTGGTAAGATCATATTATTTACAGTAAATGTTTCATTGTTTATTTTAATTGCTAATGGCACTTTGATTTCAGGTCCCCTCCTTAATGCCCATCTAAAATATTGCTGTGTCAATGTGTGTTGATGCATTAGGAATATTCTACTTTTTTTCATTTTTTAAATAGCTCTTCATTGTTTCACATGCTTTGTTATAAGCATTTGTTAGTATATGTATGCGTTTTTGTGTGTGTTGAATAGCGGTTATGGCCACAATACGTTTATGAATTTGTTCTGCAAGCTTCAACAACCCTGAGGTAGATGGCTGATTTTTCACTATATGATTAATGATAAATGACAAGATATTAATGTAAGCTAAATATTGCTGTATTGGGTTAAAGGTCTTTGAAAGAATCTTATTCCACATAATATAAGTCTCTGAAAAAATAAATTCGGGAGTTAAAGTTTGAATCAACATTCTTCTTGTTCTAGTTAATTGCAGTCTAGAGACTTGTATATTACTGAGGTCAATTGATATGAACTGAGCTAGTGATCAGAAATTGCTGATGGGATTAACTTCATGCTTATTAGATGATGAAACACTGGAGAGTAAAAACAAAGATCAATTAATGTTGAAAATCGGCCATTATGAAATGAAACAGCATCTTCAGGTAAGAAACCCCTTCCCCTCATCAATGCAATTGATAATTTATGTATCCACTTATTTACAAACTCATCATATGTTACATTGCAGTCTCCAATCAAAATTGTTGGATTAGCTGTAGATCCCAGTGTTGAATTAATTGTGGCAATTATTGTATTTATTTTATATTGTTATTTATATGCCATTGCAAAAATGTTGTTGTTGTTGTTATTATTATTATTATTATTATTATTATTATTATTATTATTATTATTATTATTATTATTATTATTATTATTATTATTATTATTATTATTATTATTATTATTATTATTATTATTATTATTATTATTATTGTTGTTGTTGTTGTTGTTGTTATTATTATTTTTTATTATACTGATCATATTTTTTATTTTGCAGAATATAAACGTAATGACTGTTAATAACAATGGAAACTTTTCCTTAAATCAACAGAATATTCTTCATTATTATGATTATATTGATCTTACTGTAACTTTTTTCATTCACATAGCAAGTTTATTTTTAAACATACTATTAATTATTTCTTTTATTATTTTTGCCAAATTACGTACAATTCCTAATATGTACATTGCAAATCTATCCATTGCAGATTTTCTTGCAGGAGGATTGTCTTCTTCTCATTATTTTTATAATACAATTTTTAATTGGGATATGAATGTCGGCTGTGACTTTCCCAGTTTTTGTTTTTTTTTAGGTATATCAACAGCCTTATCGACCTCAACCCAAATTTCAGTTAATCGTTATATTATTCTTTGTAAATCATCTTATTTTTATGCGAAAGTATATAGTTTTAGAAATGTGTTGTTTATGTTAATTATAACATGGGTTTTTAATGGTGTATTTGCAATAATTGTTGAATTTTCTGGATATGTTCATTTGAGTTTCAATATCATATTAAAAGAATGTCTATTTCCTTTTGATTCCAACGGAATAATATTAATAGCAGTTGCAGGTGTTATTTATTATTTTACATGTTTCCCTACAATTTTTTTTTGCTATTTTAATATATTTAAAATTATACAAAAGTCTCAAAGAAATATTAAAAGTAAAACTATTTCCGAATCACTTCAGCGCAGATTTGCAGCAAACGTACGAGTCACAAAAACAATGTTTATTATTTTCATGATGTTGGTGGTTTCGTTTATTCCAGTGACACTTTCTATTTGTTTGTTTAGTTGTTGTAACGTTCCAGACGTTGTTATTAGGATAGGTACCATTTTTATGTTTTGTAATTCACTATGCAATCCAGTTATTTGTGTTATAAGTAATAGAAAAATTAAGCAATATTTTATTTATATTATTACTTGCAATTATAACAAAGGACACATATAATGCAAAGTTATATTATTATTATTATTATTATTATTATTATTATTATTATTATTATTATTATTATTATTATTATTATTATTATTATTATTATTATTATTATTATTATTATTATTATTATCATCATCATCATCAGTTTCTGTTTTAAAATAAGTCGTCTGGTTTTTGATTATGAATTATATATGCAATTATTTTTAATGTGGGGCATTAAAATAGCTGAAAAAGTATATATACATATAATTAGGAAATGTATTGTATTAACATTTTAGTTAACTTTGTGACAAAGGAAACAAATTCTGAAGATGTATGCACTTGCCATGATCACATGATCACCATCTCTTATACTTGATCATAACTGTTATTAAAACAGGCAAAACTCTCCATACAATTGTACACTCAGTGCAAGCCAGAGTAATCAATGGATGCCATAAGGAGTGTGCATAAAATCCCTATCTATGGCTTACTCATCCAATAACACCAGATTAGTTTCTATCTTGTGGCTCTCATCAGTGAAAAAAAATGGTGATCATGTTATTTTTAGTGGTTTAATACCAATTCTGCCTAATAGGATAGTGGTGGCTATGGTTTTTAAATTACCAAAGACACAAAGATGTATTAGTACTGAACTGAGCTCAGGCTCATATGACTACATAAGCTAATGATCATGGAATGAAAATATTATTGGGTTTTTAATTTTAGACTGATAGTTTTGAAGTTAAGTAGAGATAAAAGGTGTCTGCTGGAGAATTGCATTAGATCCAAAGATCTAGGTGCAGTGCATTCAGATCCAAAACCTCTCACAGATGAAAGCCACAAGCTAGAAACTAGTCTGAGAATATTTGATGAGTAGGCACTAGATAGGGATTTTATGCACAATCCTTTTGGAATCTATTGATTACTCGTGCTTGCACTGAGTAGCACTACTCTATGGAGAGTTTTGACTGTTTTTATAATACTGGCCATCATAAAGTATTTCTCTCACAAACTATTTCGTCTTATGACGCATATTGGGATTCCTCGCTGTATTTTATTTCTGAGTTGTAAAACGTTAAATAATAAATTGTATCTTTAGAAAGATAAAAAAAAGCATGTCTGTGTTAATATTTGAAAATGTTTTAAATGAAAGAAATAAACAAACAAATAAATAATCATCAAAATTATGTATTTATGTATATTATTTCTACAAAAACGTGTGCTAAACCTTTACTAAGGGAATTGCTCGTGCAATGAGTCTCTTTCATCTAATTAATAGTGTATCAGAGTTTTTTTTTCGAATGTTAATGTATTACTGTATACTTGCAAATAAGAGTAAGTAAGTTTATTAATATCAGGGTTAGGTTTGCGTATTTTGGTAAGTTTTATAGAACCAAAATTCATTGTAAAGTTATCTCGGCATTAAAATATTCATGTATAACATATAATTATCTTGCAAATTTAATCTTTTAACTATAAATGTATATTATTTAGATGACTTAATAACAAAGAACATTTTATTGTATTTAATCCATATCTTAAGTAATTAAGCAGTGATGTTGAAAATATGTGTGAGGATTAACATTATTATAAATAATGTTACATTTAAAATAATAGAGCGATAAATAAACGTTTAATAATAGTAAAACCATGTGACCATATTTATCTATTAGAGAGATAATGAATGCTAACGTAATAAATGATGAAGATCAGATGGTAGAACAAAATCTCTAAACAAATGGGTTACCAATAAGAAATAATGAAAGATGTAATAAAAATAACAAGTTCTCAGCACTCAAGAAAACGACTTCTTTCGATGTCAATAATGAAACTTAATCCCTACCTTTTATGCAAGTAAATTGTATAAATGTAGATTTACATGATGTGAGATATATACTACATTAGATAATGCTGTTAGCAATAGATAAATAAACGTACGATCAATAAGAAAAGAAAAATATTTTAGTTTATATCTTAAATAAAAATATTCAATCCACATTTTTTGACATATGTGACTGATATAAACTTAGTCGTTGCCTAAAGTATTGAGGATATTTTTCCTACTACAATTTACTTTCTAATGATATGGTCCGATTTGACTTATGTTTATGTTTGCAGGTTTCATTATGTAAGATGTTTGTCTACCTATCATTTATAAATAAAAGGCCATAATTCATATTAATAAGTGTTTCTCTACCAAAATACAATATTATTATGTAAATAGTATTGCCATAATCATAAATAAATATATAATATATTCTTCATAAGAATTTTAAGATATCTATATTTTTAAATAAAGTGTAATACTTTCATATATTTCAACTATAAATATAATCGTTTAAATATATATATATGATAACATATAATCGTAACATTTATATATATACACAACATATAACATAACATTTCATTATAAAAAAAACATAATGATTCATAAAATATAAGAAGTCTTTGAAATATTGTTTTAATAATAGATATTATTTAATTACTATTAATTAATCCATAAACCTGTCTCAAAAACAGATTTAATAACCACATATATACTTAAGCTAAAAATGCTGAAATGAATAATATTCTGAATTTTTTATTTATTATAAAAATGAAATCTTTATGCAATATAAAAATGTCATTTAATTAATATTATTACATCTTTAATCTTTTTAATATTCCATAGATATTTTATATCTATAATTATATCTACACTAATATCGGGTATTGTTGAACTTATTAGCATTAAAGTAATGTATCCTTATAAAGTAATTAATTTTCACAGTTATCACATCTATATACTAAACGTACTGAGAACTCATTATCATTAAATATAGACTGACATGAATCGTTCCTGTTCTATTACATTGGCTTTATTATCAAACGTTTTCCATAAATCCCATTTTTCTGCATAACTTTTTTTTTTCATCGGTAACACATATATAGTACTTTAAGTTATCACATAATATAATATACCAAATTAAATTTTAGTTATTTTTCTCTCTTCCCTTCACAATAAAAATTACTCCTTCCTCACATGTAGTAAATATAATAAGGTAATTTTCTTTAATATAGAACTCAAAACTATTGCATTTTATGAGCACGATATTTATTAAATTTACCAATACTGTTATCAAGTAATTTATCGACATACTTCATATCATTGATGATAATATTTATTCATTATTATAAAAAAAAGATCATTTTCTGCACTTTCTCGTGTATTTTTACTATTTTCTATAGTTTTTTTTTTTTCCAAACTTCATTCAACATTTATCTTGGGATTCCTTATTTATTTCTGATAACCCTTAGCACCATATTTAAATATCATATATTTTGCATATTTATTTCAAACCTATTTAAAAATTTACAAATTTCTTTAATTTTTTTGACTTTGATCTGCTTTAATTTCTTCAATTTCAGCTTCAAATCAACTTACTCTATTTTCGTTTTTGCTTGAAATAGATGAAATTTTTTTTTTCAATTTTTTATTGTCTTCATTTAATTCATTTTGATGTTTTTGTAAGTTTACTTTGTACACCATTAGTCATAGATTTATAACTTACCATCAAGTCCCTAATACTACTTCAAAATCATTGCAATTATTGTGATATTCTATTTTTTCTTCCATTTTTTTAGTATCCTGATTTATAGCACGAAATTTAAAATTAACCTTAGTTTTAATTAAATTCATCATATTTTTTATTAGACTTAAATTCCACAATGATCTAAACTATCACTAAATAATTCCAATGTTAAAATTAAGATTACATTTCTGAACTTTCATATCAATCATATCATATTACTCATATAATTTATTAAATTTAATCTCAGAGTAAGGTTTGTAAACTTTGAGATTCGATTTTATTTCATTCCATTTTATATTGGAACTTAATTTAAACGGCTCACTTCTTATATTGATTACTTCAAATGCATTTTTTCACTAATTATATTTAGCATTAAAATTAACATTACTTTCACACAGAAACTAGCTTTAGAAGCAATATACTTAATATCCTAATCAGTTTGCATTTTACTAAGCACCTGCAAAATGTGCGACATTGAAGTTTGATTTGCAGTCTTTTCAGAACCATCGCTAATCCAATGGTAGTATAATGCATTATAATCTAATGTAGTTGAATAAAATGAAACAAGAAATTACAATGTACATATTAATGAGAGTTTTAAAACTTACTACTAAAATGAACAAACATTTTTTTACCCCATAGCATTAGCATCTTCTTGGCTGCCCCCCCCCCTTTCGAAAAAAAAAAACATTATTTCATAAAAACGCAAATACACTTAAGTATTAATAATAATAATAATAATAATAATAATAATAATAATAATAATAATAATAATAATAATAATAATAATAATAATAATAATTTCTGAAAACTGAAGATAAACAGCATCTTGTGATGTTAATCAGGAATTTTGAAACCTATTTACTATCAAATAAATTGTACAGATATAGTGTTTATGTGATGTGGGACAAAAATAATATTGAAAGAGGTGTTTATGCAATGAATAAAAAAATATCATTAATTATCCTCAATAATAAAACAAAATAATATTTTATTTAATCTCATAAGTAAAATAGTTCAAGCTGTTTTTCATCTAGGTATCTTACTATAAAACCAGCTTCTTTTTTTAAAAAAATATTGCTATTACTTATCCAACTTCAAAATACTGTACTAAAATTATATATATATATAATGAAACAGATATACTGTTCCCCGTGTATATATATTCAAAAGACCCCCCCCCCATTTAAAAATACTGGCATGATTTGTTGTTAGAAAATAAAAGACTTAATAATGGTTGAGGAAAACTAAAAATTTAAAGAAACAAAGGAATCATGAAAATTGACAGCAATGGAAAAAGAAAGTTAATTTGGTCAAATTAAAAATAAAATAAGACACAACAAATACGTTAAATCTGCAATTAAAAGAAAGTATAAATCTTTCTTTATTAAAATTCATCAATCCAAAAAAAAAAAGGAAATCAATAAAGTAAAAAAGGAAAAAAAATATATTTAAACATTAAAAAAAAAAGATACGTTTATTTTGTATTGCAGAAAAATAATTTGTAAGGCAAAATAACTTAGGTGTTAAGCCAATGCCTTTAGGCAAAGAAATGTAAAATTAATTGGAATTCTAAAACACATAGCCAGATAATTAAAAACGGTCATCTACTGCCAAAAAGAATAGCCAATGAGCTGGGGGAAATGGCACGAACGTGGACGAAAACATACTACCAACACCAATTAAGGCTGGCGTCATATAAAGAGAATCCATTCTGATAAGCAGAAAGTATAAATAGAATAATTTTTATTATTATCGTTGGTTAAGTAGTTTTTTTTTTCTTTTGAGAAGTCATATTGAATAAAACAAGCAGAGAAAGTGCAAAATATTTGGAAAATTCGGATTATCAGAGAACATTTATTTTTATCAGTTTTACTAAGTAATGCAAACAGAAAAACCAAAACTTAACCATGAAAAAACAATATAACATGGGCGGTTGACCTGCATTTTTCTCTTCATCCACCATCCTGAAGTAAGCTGCAGCCTGTTTACTGTGCCATTCATTAAGCCCCATGGGTATTGAAAGAGAACAACAAGTAATAAGGTAAGAATTAAAAAAAAATAGTAGCAATTCAATTATTAATGCTATGATAAAAATTTTAATAAAAGATAAAAATTAATGGATAAATACGAAAACGTTAATTATATTCTATATTTCAAAGTATAAATAAAACTGCTAATGAATTTATGTATAAAATATACGTTTGCAGCAGACCAAGTAAATATTTATGTTAGAATAATTAAATGCTGTATAAATTATAAAGGCTTCAACTGCATATTACTTCTATCTGTATAATATAATAAAGTTTATGTGTATGAATATACCTATATATTTGACTAAATTATAAATGCTTCAACTGCATATTACTTCTATCTGGATAATATAATAAAGTTTATGCGTATGAATATACCTCTATATTTGACTAAATTATAAATGCTTACCTGCATATTGAATAAAATTGCAAATGCTTAATACTTACCTGAATGTTGATTTTGTGGGAGTAATTTAAACCACATTACTGGATTTAATAAATTTAATGAAATACTAATGGACTGCAAATAAAATAACTTAAGGTTAACTGGAACACTGAATTAGACACAAAATGTAAATTGTTAAAGAACTTGCATTCTCTAATTCCTATTGTACTATTATTGGCTGTATACTAAGATACACAGTGGACTGCAAATAAAATATTTGTTAAATTAAGTGGAACTCTGCATCAGATGCTATCAGTTGTCTTCATTACTCTCTCTGTTATCTCAACATGACACATTCCTCTCTGTGAATTAATTATATAACTAAAGATGTAAGTTGTTAAAAGAACTATGAAAGGACTTTATTATACTCTCAACAAGTTACATTCTTTAAGTCATATTGAAGTATACCATAAAAAACCAATGGACCAGAAATGAATAAAACAATGAATCTTCACATGAATATGAAGGAACTTTATTAGAAGAACTTGCAAATTAATTTGTTAAATAAATTTATTGTTACTTAAAATTAACCTTAGTTATCCAGTTGTTCAATTATATTTTGTTTTTATTGCATCACTCGTCATCCAATGCAGTTGTTCATGAGAATCTCATGCCTTCTGAGCTATGTCTGGCATAACTAGACCTAGGTAAGTCAGGTTGTAGTGAGATGGAACTCTAGTGGTGCCGTTTGTAAAACCAAACATATAAATGTCTAGATGCTTCCAGCCTCTATGGTACTACGTCCTCTGATGAGCAGGAAATATTGTTGTAGGGAGTGTTAACATCTGCATTGGGTAATGCCAATTGATAGTTCCTTCCTGCAACATGCTCATCAGTAAATTGTTACAACTGAAGTAATAAAAGGGTTGTGTGGTGGTCTGGTTACAATATATATTCTAACCTGATCCGTTTGCATCCTCACTTCCGGGCAGTATATTATATTAAATAAAACAGGTTCTAGTTCAGTTAATAATTAATAAATAAAATAGTGAGCATTAAAATTAAATGTTTCACTAGCTCAACTTTAAAATACGAATAAGGTTCATTTTATAAAAATAAATTAAATAAATATTTAATATTTTCATGAGACTTGGAAGTGAAAAATACAGGTGACAAGATAGATTACATTGAGCCAATATCCAACAGGATACTACCTCAATGGCATAAGAACACTACCCTCCTTTATTACTATTTCAAATAATAACTTATAGTATTCTTACGACTTTAATAACTTCTACTCACTAAGATTAAGCTAATAATTAAATCTTAATCTTCTATTCATAATAATTTAGTTCGATAAAATCTCAGGTTCCTAAAAAACTTTCTAAGTTAATAAAATTACGGTAGTAAAATATGAGAAGGGATTTTATGTCATAATCTATTACACTTAAACTAATAATAACAAATAATAATAATATTCTTCATTGTATGAAGTAATTCTGCATATATTTTCTTTTCACTATATTTTATTACCATAATATAATAATAAATAATATAATACAATCTTTTATCTTCATGTAATAATATAATAAATACTTGGTAGCATTTGATAATCTGACAAACAAAAGTATGTGGCAACTTGATAGCATATAATCCGATATACTATTATGATAACTAATTCATGACCATAAGATAATGTAAAAAATGAATACCAAAAATTCTTTATTTAATTTTTTGTGCAAAATTATATGTTTGTTTCTATTATTATGGATATATTGTGATCTCATGCATTGCAGAGGGAGGAATAAACAATCTAGACACACACATTTTTGAAAAAAAAAATTAAAAAAGTTTATTATTACATTAACAACATAAAAACTTATTTACAATATGTACATTTAAAACATCTTAAAGTCTTGTACCATTATACATTATTTATATTCGAACCTCGTTAATTCTTTACTCTGACTTAAAAAAAGATACAATAATACAATATTATTAATCCCTGCTTGATCAATCTTATATAAAAAAATTACATTTATTAATGCTTACTCAAAATATATTTTACATCCTTTAGCTATTATTCAAGTATGCTTCTTTTTTTTTTTTTTAAAAAAAAAAAAAGCATCCATAGAAACAAAGTACAGATATACATAAAATAATACTAATCGAGAACATGAATATCTTTTTTTTACTAGACAATTTCACTTTAGCAATATTAATGATATCATGTAAAATATCTATTGATAATTTATTTCTAAATCATGGATACTATTGTTCACAACACTGTATTTATTAACTATAATGCATTTCATTATAAAAATATTATAATACTATATAATTATAATTGCTGATACATTCTCTATTAGTGAATAAATATAAATTGTACCTAAAGTTATGTACATCGTTTTTACTTTATAGCATTATATTAAAAATATGCAGTAATCATTTTAAAAAAAAATGAAATAAATATTTTAATATTATTTAATATGTCAAAAGCAACTTTGCTTTACATATTTTATTCTTAAGATCTTATATTTATTTCCAAAATAAAATAAATCTATAACATATTTTATGATTCTTTCATTTGAAGTCCATTGGATTTTCAATTCCAATTCATACAAATTCTATTTCTTCATACAAGTAAATGAACTCATCTCATTCCAAACAATTGCATATCTTTAACTCTAAATCATCTATTATTTTCTTTTAAATATACCATACTGTACGATGTAGCTAATTTTTGGGAATCTAGATAGCGTATAAATTTGTAGGATGGGGAAGAAAAAACTAGAGTATAACTCATAACTCATATCGAATAAACATTTACCATGGCACAGCATATTTATAAAACTAGAGGCATGACCTATTCTGTCTAATGTGCTCAAATACTATAAATGATGTCAAGTTATTCCTTCAGCTTTATTGAACATCAATACTCCAAGAAAATAAACACTGTTCAAAATAAATATACAATTGCAGGGCTTTGTTAACAGA
The DNA here is from genome assembly GCA_028023455.1 of Epiperipatus broadwayi. Lineage (NCBI taxonomy): Eukaryota > Metazoa > Onychophora > Udeonychophora > Euonychophora > Peripatidae > Epiperipatus > Epiperipatus broadwayi. The sequence goes on along the minus strand of JAQFVV010001752.1, from coordinate 4,809 downwards.
ATTGCACATCTACAAATATTATAAAATACTATTCATATTCCCTAAATATCCTTACTTAATAATCTCCTGGATTCATGCTCACCATATATTGCTAATACCAGGTCACTATCCTATTCTTATTTCCTAAAGATTTATCAGGTCTTACATCGACAAATTACTAGCTTGCATATTCAAATAATAAATAAAATTCAACTATAATTAGAGCAATCTTACTAATCCATAAGAAAAGTTTGTGTTACTTTCTTATTCTAAACTAATCACATAAATATCTTGATCATCCAATAATATGAAATTTCTTTAAAAGAATCACATAAATATTCATCACCATGTGTTATATTACCATTATAAAATTATAGTATGCATATTCCCAAAATAAATCCTTATCTCACAATTTTAAAAGTGTTGCATAATGCATATATTTTAACATCCATACATCATACATTATTACATAGGCAATCTGTAAAAAAGAAAATAAGAAAATACATCATAATAAATATCAATAATTCATTAGTTGTTACCAAGTGACATTAGCTCAAAATTATCACTTTTTGCAGTCTCCTTTTCTTCAACTAGATATAACATTGCATACATACAAAAAAGAACATACATGCTTCTATTTAAATGTTCTAATTTAAACTATTAAATATTATACTATAGGATTCTAATACCATAAATAATTAATATTCATGTTCCTATTCTTATTAATCAAAAATTTACTTTTAAAATAAATAGTAAATAAATTAAAAGCATATTTACATTAACTTCAGATGAAAATGTATATTTTTCCTAGGTTCAAGTATTTCCACTTCTTTCTCAAAAGTTTTTTTTTTATGTTCTCTTCAAGAGCACTTTATTTCTTCAAGAGCATTCACCTTCCCCCATTGCTATGATGACTAACAAGACAATTTGTTGAGTTGGCGGCAGTGAGCAAATTAAAAAAAAAAATACATAGTAAAAAAAAATATGATGTCTTTTTAAATATTGAAAATTAAGCAAAATAATTATCAATCCATCCTATAAGAGTTTATAGAATTAAAGTTCATGGATTCTATAGTCCAGAAAGATAATTATTGAAATCATAATACTAAAATAATCCCATGAAGCTTTTTAAATTTCCCATTACGGCGTAATGATGCATCCTATTCCATTTGGCTTAACTTAATCTATCCGATAAACTTTTGTGCAATATAAATATACTTTCATGGTTCCATCCTTTTATTTAATCATATATTTACTTTCTTTATAGGTTTCTTCCTTATTAAATTAATTTCCATTTAGTACTTATTTTCAGGGTTTTATTATTATCTTAATTTTCAGGTTTTCCAAGCAAACTTTTATAAGTGCATATTAACCCTTTTAGGCTTTAGGTTGTTTTTTTTTATAATATATACACTTTAGTAATTATTCTCCATGAGTATTTTCCTAAATAATTTCTTGTAAAATATTTTTTTTTAAATGTTTCCTTTACAAAGGATATAATGATTGCTATTTTAATATGATATTTCTATAAAATTATCATAAAGTATACATGTCATATTGTTTCTTAACTCTGGACAAGCTTATCTAACTATATAAAATAATGTGTTTTTACTTTTAGACGGCAAACAGTTTTTCCATTTAAGTTTCTTGTACAATGACCATACTGCTATTTTATTCATTAAAACAGTCCTCTTGTTCAGCATCAATGAAACTGTATCAACAGATATTATATACATTTTTAAAATTGTGCATTGTTTAAACATGTTATAATGACAGTTAACTTAATATTTATTATTAGCTGTTATGATAGGTAATAATTCTATCCAATTCTATATTGCAATTTTACAATACTTTGAACTTGACTAATCTAAATTTTAGCAAGCAAGTGTGTACAACTTTATATTACACAAATCACATGATTAATAATCAAGACAGACTATTTCCGATTTCTGTCTAGGAATAATAAATTGCTACATTATTGTATTAAATAAAATAATACAATTATACAAAATTTGGAAAAATAATTTAGAAAATATAGAACTAAATACAACTTTCACTACCATAAAGATTATTTTTTAAATTATATGACATTAATTATAATTATTAAATATGATTTATACATTTAAATATAACATTTATCTAACTATAAATTTTAAGACCATTAAAATTGAATTATTAAACATACATTTAAATATTTATAGCTGTGTTATTTATTATGGCCAGCTTTTGCAACCATATGAAATAATACTTTAAACTTTATTTAACTACCCTTAAGTGATTCATTATAATTTTTAAGCATTACATATTTTCATTTAGCTTTAAATTGTACATTAAGATATTATTAACAAAATACATATAACACATCAAGAGAACACATTCTAAAATTTAAAATTTGTAATAATTTACTTTGGTGAGCTATTTCTGACCTATAGAAAAGGGCACAATATATATATATATTATTAGTGCAGGTGGAAGTACGTACACAAACATTATTAATTGCACAAAATAATTTTATAACACCCTTAGCATGCCTATATTGCTAATATATTTTTCAACCACATAAAAACAATCATTTATTCTTATACTTCACATATCTTATAGTATTTTAGTATAAAATCAAAACTTCAAATTCAGAAATTGATTAAACATAGCAAAAATTTTACCATGTTTTAATTATGGGTAATAATTAATTACTATTAATTAATCAATAACCTATTTGCAAAATCCATTTAACCTATTTGTTGTTATTCACGTTTAGTGCCTGCACATTTTTAAAGACCCATTCTGATTAATATGGTTCCTGGATATCATTTGCACCATATTTTGGTCAATTTTAGTTACATTTTTTCATTTTATGTTTATGATATAAAAAATTCAAAATTTTAAATTTTAGTTATAAAAAAATCTGCATATAGTGATATATTTTAAAACAACAAACAATTTTATTGCTGTTTATATGTATGTAGCCCATCCCTTTTCTTTGATTGGATGGCTGTCAACTGTGACCATTGTGCTGCAGATGTTTTGAAATGACAATGTCAGAAATGAAAACAAAATGTTTTATGCATTCATAATTGATTTTGAAAGTAAATAACTATATTTGCATTTGGGTCTCATTTTATGTGGGAGATAGGTTCTTCAGAGAATGTGCACAAAAAAATCACACAAAAATAAACATAACTTAACTTGAAAAATGGGGGATAGGTTCTATAATTTTCAGAAATTGGCATAAAAGCAAAGCAACAAGGGAAAAAATACTTTAATATTCACATTTAAAAAATAAAGAAATAAAGTATGACTAACAAGAAATTTCAAATATTTGAAAAAAAATGATACAAGACAACCTTTTTTTATTTTTTTTATTAACAACAGTATTTAATTGTAACATTTTTCATACATATTTTAATCATTACCGCTATTTGACAATGTGCGTTCATTTGTGAACTAGTAAGAAATCATATTCATGATGTCAAGTACAATTAGCACCACTTTCAATCTTGTGCTGTGTTAATATAAAATAAGATTGCAATCAAAACAAAAAGATTATACATTATCATTAGAAATAATATTTTTAGTTTATATAATCAATAAAATCTTCATTATTATTTATTTTAACAATCTAAAAAATATTTATTTATCTTAATATCTAACAAAGTACATTTTAAAAGTTTAAAATTTTTGCATATTTATTGCAATATTTTTATATGTACATATAAATATATTATTATTATTATTATTATTATTATTATTATTATTATTATTATTATTATTATTATTATTATTATTATTATTATTATTATTATTATTATTATTATTATTATTATTATTATTATTATTATTATTATTATTATTATTATTATTATTATTATTATTATTTACTCATTAGTATAAGTAGGTTATTTACATAGAAGCTAAGATTCTAAATACAGCTTCAGGCCATATTCATGTTAGCTGCTAATATAACATTATATTTTTGAAAAAAAAATTTCAAGTCAAAATAAGTTATTAATAATTTAAATTTCTTGATATCTAATAAATATAGTAAAATATGAACGATATTAAGAAGAAATATGAATCACATAACATTAAAATCACATTAAAATAGTCCACGTAAAATGAGACCCAGGTGAATTGTATTTTTTACTTACATAATTAACATTTTATATTACTTAATTCAAATATAAAGTTTGATTCAAAAAATTTTAAATTTTACAAGAAAAATACATGTGAGAAAGGGACCGCTCTCAAAGACAAGTTCTACTAACCATAATTTGCATATCAGGTGTTTCTAAATGCCAAAGTCTGAAAGCAAAACAAAATGTTTTACAGATTTATTATTGATTTTGAACTAAAATGAATATATTTATCAGAATTTTTACCTTCATAATTAAGATTTTACGTTACTTTATCTAAATATAAAGTTTAATTTGATAATTTTTAAATTTTTCAATAAAAATAAGTATGAGAAAGTGATGGTCCAAAGTGAATAATGTTGACAGCTACTGACAATAATTTGCTTGTCAAAGACATTTGTTAATAAGAACAAACCACAATTATATTTCATAACTTTATATAGAATTTATAATTACTTTTTATACAATATTGACTAGTAATAAGTTTTGATTTAGATTTTTATTTAAAATATATAATTTTAGATCAAGAAAATACAACAGAACTGAATAATGAGAAATTGTAATTTACATGATATGTAAAAAAAAATCACTGGCACTCACGTAATGATATATATATATATATATATATATATATATATATATATATATATATATATATATATATATATATATATATAGTACCAATAGAAATCCACCA
>JAQFVV010001751.1:0-48556 GCA_028023455.1 Epiperipatus broadwayi | reverse complement strand
TAAGTTGAAAGAAAAAGCAGAAATAAATACAAACAAAATTTCTTGTAGATATTTATTTAAAATATATGCACTGGAAAATGCTTAAATAATAATTTTGATGTTTAAACATGCTGAAGAAAGGATCCAGATCCGGTCGCACACCTTTCACTTATTATATTTTCATTCTGTAGATGACATCTTCATATGTCCTCCTAAAGCAAAAATCTCTCAAATTCAGCAGAGCTTCTAGCTGGAAGGCTCAATTTATACTTACAAAAACAAAATATGTATATTTATAGACGGCCTATTATATTTATATATATTGAAGCTGGAAATATTATAGCACATATTTCTGCTTCATCTAGCGCCAATGTCATCAGCACTAGTATGGGTTTGAACCCAGTTTTATATATTAAATGACAATAATCTTGCTTAAGGTTGTAGTATAAGTATAATTTGTCATCAATATTTATGATCAGTATGTGTAAGCTATAACATTTTATTATTTGTGTTATTATTACTAATTATGTATAAAATAAATGAGCAATAAGTGTAAACATAATCTCAAATGTGTATAAAGTGGAGACAATTGTTTTAAGATTTTTTTTTCATTAAAGCCATTTTTTACTTAGCCAGGTTATAATATTTTATATTTTGTTTTAATAAATATACCTAAAAAATATGTAAAAATAGTAATTCAGTAGTTATAAGGCAGACTTGTAATTTTGTCATACTTTATAAATTTATTATTTTATTAAATGTAAGTGTTAAGAGTCATGATATTATAAAATTTCTTATTTATAGAATATAACAAATACCCTCAAATTTTTGCGAATAAAGTTTTTTATTATTATTATATTTTATTTAATATTTATTACAAATCTCAAATTCAATAGGCTTTGTTTAATATGATGGCTTGTGAAATTTAATTGAGATGAAAATCAGATTTGTTATTGTTTTTTTAATTAGAAAATGAAACTCCTTAGGGCATGTTTTAATGCAGGATTATAGATTTCCTGCCCAGGCAGAGCTGACTACAGAGAAAGTCATCAGAAAATGTCATGTATATTGAATTCTGATAGATAAAAACTGAATCATATAAATAGCTAAATTTTGGCTATCAGGATCAATTATATTCTTGTTCTCAGAGTGACCTACTTCAAGCTTATTTAAGTTTCACCTAAATAATGTCGAGGTAAAGTAGAAGGCTGTTCACTTTCTATGCTCTATTCTCCACCTGCTCGATACCACTCCAGTGCTGTCAACATCTAGCCCATGATGCTGAATAAATCAAGAAAGACTGCCTTCATGAAGCCTGTCTCCAGCTATGTTTTTAGGTAATCCCATTTGCCACAAGCCCTGATCTTTTAACAACATTGGTTTTAAATTAATATTAATCTATGATTAGTTTATACTCATTTATTTGCTCTAAAACATCTATATGTAATGTCTATACAACTTTCTTTAAATACATTATTAACTTTATTTTTATAAAATATAATCATTTTAACCTTAGTAGAACTCCATAATATTTTGATACAGCAATTTATTTATTTTAACTCTTAATAGGGTTTCTCTGATCAAAATTGGTCATGGCTTCAAGTAGCTTGAACTCCATTATTTTTAGCAATATGGTAAAGATTTTACAGTCTTTTTAGAGCTTGGAAAAAGTACTGTAAGATGCTACCCTCTCTAGTAATATTTTACAATTAAAAAACCAATAAATTTAACATTTAAACTTCAACAAAGGTAGAGGGCAGATTATTCTTGATGCTGATTGGTTGGTTCTCATTTAAAAAAAAGAGGCTGGTCCATAATTTTTCATTGCTCCAAGTTATTTGTTTTGCATTTCAAAATGAAAATGAATGTTTTAGAGTGGTTTTTTTTAGTATTTTTTTTACATATTATAAATTATTTTCATAAAATATACTGAAAACATAATTATTTTAGAAAAATAGTAAGATTTTAGTAAAAAAATATATACTTTTACAGGAACATAAATTGAAAAAGAAACCAATGCTACCAACAATTTTGACAGTTTACTTTCCTCAAGCTCTTTATTTGATTTTCAAATAAAAATTAATGTTTTAGAATATTTTTCTGGCATTTATTTACATATTATAATGTATTTTGGTAAAATATGCTGAAAATATAAATTATTTTAGGAAAATAGTAAGATTTTAGTAAAAAACTTCTTTATTTGTACACTAACATAAATTGAGAGGGAAATCAATGATGTCATTAACACTTTTTGATTTCTTAATGAGATGTTTTTAGGTCTTTTTATATCGAATATTTTTATAATTATAAATAGAAGTTTATTTTTGTAAAAACTTTCATTCACTTTCATAATCTGACAAATTATTAATATACTTTTTACAAACAAAACTAAAATGAATATAATATTAAAAGATGAATATATTTTTACTGTTGATTCTGTAATTGACCAATCAAAAGTTTAGTTTTAACTCACTCAGCCAAATAAAATTTTTGTCATTTTGAAGATTAATGTTGACTTAGATTAAGCCACCAAGTTAAGAACAAAATTGAAAGAGCATATTACAATCCTAGTTTATTATTTTATTTGGTCAAAATTATTGCAGGAGATGTAGATTTTCCATTAAGTACTTAATAGATAAAGCTCATTTAGTTTTGTACATTTGTTATTTTGTAAATGATTTAAGTGATAGGGATAGTCATAAAATTTTAAGTTTTTTATTATTTACCAATTAATCTTTACCCATAATCATTTCTCAAAAGAAAAAATAATTTATTAAATTATTTAAGCAAAATCCATCACATTTTCCTAAACCAAACTTAGCTCTTTAGGTAAAATCTATTATAGAGAATTTAAAATTAAATTTTATTAGTATGTACATTGTATATCTCATTAGCGTTTATGATCTTTAACACTTAATTATTAATTGTTGTAAAGAATTTTGTAAAATCTCATCAGAAATGAATTTGTTTATATATATAGGGTTTATTTTAATGTTTTGTTATATAAACATAGTTTGTTTATAAATTCTAAGCCATGAGAGATTTTAAAGTTTGGAAATGTGGGAAAACAATCCACTCCTTTAAATTTGGATTTTAATTCTTATTGTTTCTTTATATATACTTTTTTAAGTTTTATTGATTGCCCATGGGTTTTGTGGACATTGAATTACTCTAGAGAACTAACTATTTAAATGAGGATTGAATTCACGTTTGTTTGCAATATATATATATATATATATGTGTGTGTGTGTGTGTATACAGTATTATGTACTTTATGGTTATAATTATTCACTTGTCATTATTATTGTTCATGCTTTGCTACTTAACTCTCAGGACCTGCGGAAATTTAAATATGACTAATCCAATAATATTAGTCTTCCATAAAAGTAGATGTATTTCCTACTAGGGATTCCCCTTGTCCAGAAACCATTCCAGCAGATCAACTTTTATTGTTATGCAGATATATGTTTTGATTGGCAGACTAGCATGTCCTCTCATTCATTGACTTCTCCTAGCAAAGCCTCTTGAGGATTGTAAATGATCTTATGTGTTCTTTTACTGTAGCCATAACATTGTATACCACCTTTAGCATTCTTTATTTAATCTCTATGTATGAACTTGAAATGCTCTCTCTACCATGATGGCATATCTCTCATTAGCCAATCCAGTGAATTAATTAATCATATATAATATAAAATTGTATTTACATAAGATAAACGTTTGTTTTCCTATATTCATTACTTACAAACTAGTTATATGTAATAATGGTCTAACATAACTCATTCATCTTCAGTTGTCTATATATGTGTATGGAGAAAAAAAAATTGATTTATTTTCTTCAAATTATAAGTTTATTGATGGCTAAAATGATGGATTATTGCTGATTTATACTTGGCTAACTGCTTAACCAACTGTTTATATTTAGTAGACAAATGTATTATATTTTGGCTGTATCAAAATCTAATTTGTGTCTTAAATGGATCGCAGTTGCTTGCTAAATTGAAATGCGGTAACATTTATTAATTGCAATATTATCTGATTTACTTAATTTTGTATGATGACACTTAGATGTATAATAAATATAAATTAACTTTAATTTGAAATCTCAGTTTGTCATTATTCCGAATCTCTAACATAAATCCCTTTTATTACTCATAAGATTTTATAGGTGTAAACCCATTTCTTTTGTCATATTGCCATGAAATTATTAATATTGCAATTCAAATCAATCAAATCTTCAACTTATTTAAATTATCAATCAATGTCAGGTATACTCCATACTGTTTTGTAATAGTAATAAATTTAGATAGGTATTAATTAGAGAAATGTAAATCTGTTGTATTAAGTCACTTGTGAACCCTGAACTCTAGCTGGGACAGAATAAGAATGAAACTAGCTAATATCATGGAAAGCATTGTTCATGTAGTCATAGACCCTGGAGCACTAGTAAATCAGATGATATTTGGTATTGTCCCTGACTCTTATGCATCTTGCACAAGCTAGATGGATATATGTTTGCTTGGATTCTAGGTCTTGTTAAAGAACACATGATTTTGACTGGTACAATATATATATATATATATATATATATATATATATATATATATATATATATATATATATATATATATATATATATATATATATATTATGTACCAGATTAAAACTTTTTCATCTATTATTTTTTTATATTTATATAGATCTTGGTTACTAAAGGACTTTTGAATCACTGATACTATACACATAAGTATAACTGTTTAACATTCATGATATGATCAAATCAATATCTCCATTTTAATTTAATAAATTTTAGGAAAAACACTATTATATTTCCTGGTCAATCTAACCCAAAGTCATATTATATATAATATAAAAGAGAAGTATAACTTGTGATAGCTTTCATTTATTTGTTTCCAGTACCAGTGTTCATTGGACTATATTAGCTGAACACCCTGTCACAAGGTTAATTAATAAAGACTAAATTTTTCCATCTTCTTTCTAATTACAGTATTTTTTTGTTATTAGATTTCTATTTATGGAGATTTAGTAAATTAATTACATGTATTAGCATTCATACATGGAGGAAACTAAATAATGAAGATTGCTGAATTTAAATTACCATATATATTTAATAAACAAGTGAATACATATTATAAATATAAAATTATTTATTAATACTCTCCTAATAAATATTATTAAACATTAACTTATAGACACAACCTTACATAAAATAGATATATAACACATTCTTAATTATAAATTTAAATAGATATTCTGTTATCAATAATAAAACTTAGTTCATCTGTCTTATTAGTTTGTAAAAAGATTATATTATTAGTTCAGATAACCTTGAAAGTTAGATATAAAACTCTCATTAATCTTACCTATTATTTCTTTGAATGGGTTTAATGATGATATAATAGGTGGATACCATGGCCATGGGTTTTTTATTTTTAAGAAGTATGAGACCCATTATGTACAGTTAAAGTGTTGTTTTTCTTATTAGCTTGCCAGGGTCCTTGTATTATGTAGGCATGGTATTTTGAATCAAGGCATCATGTTGTCTTTAGCATAAAGAAAAGGCATTAATGCCCATATCGATTTAGCAGTGCATCGGGTTTGAATTATTCCCACAAGTAAAAACAAAAATACAGCAAAACATTTTTCTATGGCTTTCTGGATTTCTCTCTGTGATATTGCACTCAATGAAGAATACAGTACTCTAATTTTTAGAATCCACAAACAATATTAACGAAGCAAAGAAGAAATAAAACAAAGTTGTCAGGGTTGCCTTTTTATACCACTGATCTGATTCTATTGCATAAGTACTATTTACTATCTGTTCAGGAATTTAATTCCCCACAAAGCTTATTTTTAGTATAAGTAATTTATAATATTAATCATAATCTACATGCAATATATAGTTATATATTATCTTTAATGTAGCATTAATTTTTGGTTTGTGGACTAACATAATTTCATCAACCAAAATAAAACAATATTTTTACAAAATTTAAACAAGGTTTTTTTTCCCATTTACTAAGTTCATATTAGCAATTAGCATTTCATTTGGCCATATTTAATTAGGGAGAAGAAATATCCTACATTTCTACCCCTCTAATTATAGTTGTTTGCATTTTTTTTTGGCCTTAAAAAATCTGCATGTACATTTTCTTTGATTATCAGGGTAGTTACAATACAAATAATAAATATTGTTCATTAAATAAAAATCTGCACTTTTTTATATATTATTATTATATTTCATACAATATACTTTTCTCTGCACAATTTTCTTCCATAATAGAATGCCAACCCACCCACCCCCACCACACACATATATATATATTGTGCCCTTTTGTATGGGTCACCATCTAATTTTGTGCTAATCTATTAAAAATTTTAAATTTAAGATATATTTGAATATGTGATGTTAATTTTGCTTATGGTAATATTTCAAAAGGTTTAATTAAAGCAATCTATGAGTATTTGATATGTAAAATTGTGCTGATATTGAGAGAGACATTTTAAATGATGATGATTATAATATATGGTTGGAAAAGTGGCCATAATCAATACTGCATTAATATATTTAATAAATAGGTATTTCAAGCTAAAAGTGTTTAAAAGACAAGTAAAATTAAATGCATATATTTATTGTTGATAAAATAAAATTATAAAAGAATATAAATATTTTTAATTATTGTAAGTACTTAAATAGAATATTAATATTTTATTTTAATAATATCGAATAATTATTTTAAAATCTGTTATAATATCTTGTTTATTTAGAAAATATTTATTTTAAAAAAAAATGCAATTGTTAGTTTATTTTTAGACTATGACAAGCATTTCTTGTGTTGTAAAGAACAGATGTTAGTTAGATATGCACACACATGCTTGGAAGTTATTTAATAAAGTTGTAAAACTATTTTAAAAATTATGTTGTAAAATTTATAAATAATACGTGAGTTATCACGAGATAAAAATAAAGATATTCAATGTGAAATATTAGATCTGATTTTAAAATATTGCTTTAAAAATATAACGTATAAAAAGACTTAGTGTATTTTAAATAATCTTATAAAAGTTAAAATTATAATCAAGTCAGTAAGAATATTTTTAAAAAATGTTTAATGGATTTAAATAAATGATAAAGATTATTTTAAAATTTGATAATGTAATAAATATTAAATATTAAATAAGTCATTATTTATTTTTAATTTTGTGTTGTTGGTAAATATGTAAATAAGCCAGCAAGTTGATTGTTTAAATGTACCAATCAAATGGGAAGTTTCTTCCGGTATAAAAGCTCAGTTCAATTGTTAGGAGGGGACTCTGTGATTGAATTTTTAAGTTAATTGTGTTATTAAAAAAATAGCTAAGTAAATTTTATAGACGCTTTTAAGATCATTTGTCAAGATTATAAGAGTGTCTTGTAAATAATTTATAAAAGTTTTAAATGATAAGCATGCAGTGTTAAGTTAATTTTTCCCTATCATTCATCTCTATTTAAGCTCAATTTACAAGCAAATAGTCATGGGAACATCATATATAGTGAAAATATATCGGAAACTTTACCCTAGAAATATGATAAACGCTGGATTAGTTCGGAAAATTACGAGATGGAGAAAAGTAATATTTTGGACAGTATATAATTTTAAAAGCTAATTGCTATTGACTATTAGAAAATAGATATTTTAAAGAATAAAATACTTCTTTATGAAGAAAGTATTTTTGTAAATATAAATTTAAATATATATCTTAAGGAAAGATATTAGAAATAAAAGTAGTTTTATAAATACTTGCCTTGCTAAGTCTTTATGTTTAAAAGACTGAACGTTGACAGTTTTTAAAAAAAGGCAAATAAATTGAAAATATAATTAGCTAAAAGTCTTAATATAATAAAAATTATTATATTGAAATAATTTAAATGCTGGTCATTTTAGATGAAGAAGCTTATTCTTACCTGGATATTTTGTTAAGAAATGCGCAAGTAATACGTGGACATCCAAGTCAATCAAAATAATTTAATGAGAATTTTATAAACTATATACTAATTTTGAGAAAAATAATAATTTTAAGATAATATTCTTTAAAGAACTAGATCAGGATCCTATAAACTATTTTAATTTTATTTTATTTCTTATGGAAGAATTAACTTTTATTTTATTTTAAAAGAACGTTTTTTCATTTTTCATAAACTTTTAAAAAACACGTGATGGACCGGAAAACGGAAATAGTGTTTTAGTGAATGTGTACCTAGGATTAAAGAACTATTGTGGTGAAAAGAAGACATCGCTGGAGTTACGTAATATGAATTCTGTTTTATTTATCTAACATAAAATTTAAATAATATTAATCTATTAAAAATGAGATAGGTACATTTCTTTAAATAATAACTAAAAATAATATAATGATTAATTGCATAAGGTTATTTATATTTAATACAACACATAATATTTTAAAGAATGATCGTGAGTATAAATGTGAATTATTTTATGAAGCTGTAATTCCGAAGAATATTGGAAGATGGACTGTACATTAAATCATTATTGATGGTAAAAATTGTAATAATAATAATTTTGATGTATTTAATATGTTTTCTTTAGATCAACCAAATATTATGTTGTTTGGAATGAATGTATAAATATTTTAAAAATACACACACATTACATTGGCAGTGACAGTTTATTTAAATATGCATAATTTGAATTTATGATATAAATACGATGCAATATTACATAAGAAGCTTAGAAATAATTATATGATTCTTTCATAAATAAATTTTAATATTGTTATTTTATGTTATAGTATCAGAATTATATTTATTATTCAGAAGTAATTATTTTATTGCAAGTTAGGAAGAGATTTTAAAGTCTATATTTTATTTTTGTTTTATTGAATAAATTAAGTTAAGTTTTATGTAGAAGTTTATATTTGGATTGAAGATTTACCGAATATAGATGATGAAGTATAGATATTTTGGATAATTAGTATTTATTTAAAGTTAAAGGTTGTTTTCTGGAAGTTTTGAAATAAGTTAAAGGATGCTTTGTAGATAGAAAATTTATTAGGAAGGAGTAGAATAACACATAAAGTAGAGTAATAATTTCACATAGAAAAGAATCATAGAATTTATCTAATATAATACTTTATGAATTTGAAATTGATGAATAATTTAATTATTATTATTTTAACAGTACATATATGTAATGCATATTTGATAAAACATGTAGCATGAATTGCATTAAATGAAATATAAATTATAATCAGTTATTTTTATTACATTACAAAGATACATTAGTTTATGCACATATGCTATTGGAATAATGCTGATATTGAAGTGAACATATGTTGGTACATTATGAAATGAATAACAATAATACTTAAATGATGTAGCAATTTAATTAGTAAAATTTAATTGTTTACATATGCTACATAAATATTGTTTTACATAAATTTTCTGTATAATAATTGAAGTTCATTGATATTTATTTAAAGTCTAAGTTTGAAAATATACTTCAATGCTATTAGTACAGCATTTTAAAAATGTATAGATTATTTAGTAGGAGTATGAGCTAATAACAGTGTAAACATCTTGTATTATTATTTTTCTTATTTTTATTTTTCTTTGTTTTTCTAATTTGAACTGTAAATATTGTAAATAAATTCTTGGTCAAAGTTAATGTAAATAAATTTGTTTAATTTGTTTTAAAAAGTGTGTCGAGTTCATTATTTTGCATCACAGCATTTGACAGCAGATAATTTGAATAAACATAATATTTGCACAATATGAATTTATTATTGGTATTAGAAATAAACACAATATTTTCTTGATATCATTTATAAGAATTGATTAACATTAATATATTATATTACAATGGTCATAAGATGGTTATAATACACAATATAAGATTACAGTATTATTTATTACCACAGATTATTAAATTATAAGATTTTGATCTATTCCAAGATTAAGATACCATATGAAAATAAAAGATATATACATGATTATTTATTTATTTAATAATTAATAGTATAATAGAAATAGATAAGGTTGAGTTATACCCTAAAAGTAGTATTGTTCATTATAATTATTATTAGAATAAGTTAGGTGTATTTAGGTTTGATATAAAATCCCTTATCATACTTATTTACATGGATTATCATGACTTAAGATAATTAGAAGAGCCTGAGATTATTTAATTATATTTTCTTAATAAAAGTTGACATTTATTTTATTATTATTAAAGATAATTTATATTATTTGAAAGCCATAAGAATGCTGTAGATGTAGTAGTAAGTTAATATGGAGGTAATAGTATTCTTATGCCATTGAGACAATGTCCTGGGAGATATTGACTCAATGTAAATCTACTTATTGCTTTGTAACTTTACTTCACAGTCTCATGATTTTGATAAATACTTATTTAATTAATACATAATAAAGAAGTATATTGATTTTGATAATTGATAATAAATTTAATTAGAATATGATAGTATAAAAGGATATCAAAGATAGATATGCAAATTTTTATTAAGCATAACAATTCAATTGAGCTAGTTGTATTTCAAACTATATTATATATCGAGAAGTAAGGGTAAAATATATATATATATATATATTTTACAGATACTTATATATTTTTATATATATGTTATATATTATATATATATATATATATAACAGCAAATATAAAAATATATTATTTTATGATACAAAAATGCAATGATGGAAAAAATCAGTTGGATGAACATGACAAATAAAGAAGTTTTGAGAAGCATATATGAAAAAAGATTGTTTGAGAAAATTTGAAATAGAAAGAGGAATGGGAGACTAGATATTTATTAAAAAGAAAGAATTGTTTAATGAAACATGTTTTGGATGAAATGGTATGGAAACAAAAAGAAAGATAAAAAAGATCGACCTTTCTGGATCATATAAAGGATGAAAAGAGATATAAAAAACAGAAAAGCTGGTCGATGAAAAGAATGGAGTGGAGAAATAAAAAAAAATGTAATATAATTGCTTTCTGAACATGTTCATAGGACAGAATACTAATACTATTAATATATATTGAAGTTGGAAATATAGTACATATTTCTGCTTCACCTAGTGCCAATGTCATCAGCACTAGTATGGGTTTAAATCCAATCTTATATTAACTGACACCCATCTCATAATAGGTGGTAGTATATTTTTAATATTATAATCTTTTATGTTTCATTAATTTTATTTTATAATTAAAAGTAACCTTTTTATGATAGTTTATTTATTTTGTATTAGTAAAAATGTATATTGTGTTTATTTTGTTAAATTAAATTGAACCCTGGATATCTATAAAATGTTACAAATATTTTAAATTCTTTTATTAAAATTCATTTTTCTTCAATTAATTAGTTGGTAACATTTTATATTTATCTTTTAATCAATGTACATTAGAGAGTCATTTATCTACACAATGTAATATGTGTAAGAAATATTTTGTAAATTTCTATTTAAGTTTATGTCAAATATTAAATTTGAAAGTCATTGTACCAAATTCCTAAAATTTTTCTGAAAAAAATGTACATTTTTGTTAATCTAAATCTTAATTAAATAGGCTTTCTTAGTATACTGACTGATAAACTGAATATGCTTGTTGTTTTTTTTTTAATAAGCAATTCAACCCTTCGGGCAGGCTAATGCAGAATTATAGATTTCCCTCCAAAGCAGGCATCAACCTCAGAGAACTGCTTAGAGCAATTACAATTGGTGGAGGTCAGTATAGATTGAATCCTATAGATAAAGCCAGATTAAATAAATAGTGGAAATTTTTGATAAGAAGGGATTATTATTGAGATTATTATTGAAAAGAGTTCATTGAAGAGAAGTAATTAGTATATATAGTACATTGTTCCAAAGAATGACTGGCTAAAAAGATCAACTGTTGCTTTCTGGAGCTCTGTCCCACCAGCTCATCAATGCCAACCAGTGCTTTCAACATTTAGCCTGAGATTTTACTGTGTCAAGGAAGCCTGAAATGATCTGACTGTATAAATGCCTCTGTCAAGCGATGGAACATCTCCCAATAGGTATATTATTATAATCTCCAATTTGCTGCAAGCCACTGATTCTATTTTACTTGTTTAAATCAATGTTAATTTGTATCTATATTATCTATATCTGTTTATACAACTTAGTTTTAAAATGCGTCTTAATTTTTTCTCTTAAATTTAAAATATCAATTCTTCTAAAATCTCACATTATTTTGATGCGGCAAATTTAAATTAAATTTTGTTGGTTTATTCATAATATTGACTTTCTGAAATTGCTAAGTACAAAATTCAATGAGCTATTAACTTTATATTCTCTCCCTCTTATTTTTTCAGTCAAAATCATTACAGAAGACTTATTTCCCATAAATTAATTAATAGAAAGCTTGTTTAGTTTAGTACATCATATTATAAATTTATTTTGAATGATTGAAATTATTTAAAAGTATCTCATTATTACCTCCAATTTAAAATAGCCCTGTAATTATTTCTGAAAGAATAAAGAATTTTAGTAAATCAGTTAAGTAAATCTATTACAATTTATGTAAAACAAATGCCTTGAAAGAAAATTGTGGAAAGCATTTTATCAGTACATGTTTGACACATATATATTTTATTCATCAAAAAAAAATTTGATGTATAATTTGTTATGCTGTATATTTGTCAAACTTCACCATAAGTGAGTTTGATATCCAATGCTCCATCTATGTTAATTAAAGACAGTCTTATTTTGTAATCTTTGATAAACTATTTGATAACTCACTAATAAATGAAATATTTGAAAAGTGTGGAAAACAATTTATATTTTAATTTTAATTCTTGCCTTCCCTTTTTATATTATATTTTATGATTCATTCATTAGTGGCCTAAGGTTTGTGGGGACTTTCTATTATGTCAGGAAGCTGATTATTTTAATCAGGATTTAATTTATCACTTTCGTTAGTGATACACTCTCTATCTATATACGTCTAAGGCATTATGCATTTATAGCTACAATCATTCATTTATTATTATTATTTTGCTTTGCTACTTACTCCTCAGGACCTTTGGAAATTTAAATATGACCAGTCCAATCTTTCACACTCCCTCAAAATAGACATAGTTCATACCAAGGGATTCTTTTCAGGCATTGCCATTAAGATGTGTATGGAAAATCCAGCACATCAAAAATATTATTATGATTATTTAGAGACATGTTTTGGCTGGAGGGCCAGCATTTCTCATCATCTAGTTGTATTTACTAGGAATTTTCTTTAGCAAAGCCACCCAGAGGTTTATAACAGACCTCATTTATTTTTGTTGTAATCTATAATAGCATACTGCCTTCATCATCATTTTATATCTTTATTTAGCAAACCCGAAATGCTCTCTGCCATTATGGCACGTCCTTTACAAACAAATCCCAATTAATTAAATCTGACTATATGATTGTCAATTATTTATTTAAGAACTACTTTGCTTTCCACACTCATTATAGAAAACTGATTTAAATGTAATCTTTTAAAGAGGGCTAATAATATTTATTGCTGATTGGTTTTTGGAAGATCAAATAACAAACTTTTACATTATTGTCAAAGATCAAAATGAATTAAATAAAAATAACCAAATTGTATAAACAAAACCCAACTTATTTTGTAACTAAATTTTTTAATAAATTCCTGTAATATTATTATTTTAAATAAGCTTGTTTTGCCATCACTCTAAATCTCTAAGGTTAATTACTCTATTTATAATATTTCTTCGATTTAACCCTTTTCCCGCATCCGACGAGGCTCCTCGTCGACATCTGAAATCACTCTAACTCAGCCCGTTTTCATACGAAAAAATTCGTTAAATACGTATTGAATTCGTTTTTAAAAGTTCTGTACGATGGTGACATCTTCCGATTTATTTTAGAAGTAAAAAATAGAGAAAAAACGCATTTAAACCTAAACAAAGAAGGAACATTATTTGTGATTGGTTCTTAGCATGCTCTCAGCCGAAAAAGACATTCTGATTGGCTGGAAAGAACAAAGAAACTGCCTGATCAAAGAAAATAAAGAAAAACGCTGAGATTTTCATTTCGAATACGATTTAAATTATTATTAAATAATATTTATGGAAATTAAACATAATTTTCAGAGAGAATAATAAAAAAACAAAATTATTTTCGAAAAATATTGAAGATTTTAGTACAAATATTGAAGTTGTAATAAAAAGAAATATTTACTTTTCTATAACGTAAAAGTCGATCTTTTTGTTTACATTATAACTTTTATGTTGCCGATATTGATTATCTTAGAATAAATAAATAGCAATTTATTTTTGAAAGAACTTTCGTTGTCTTCACAACCTTAAAAATTAATTATATACTTTTTATAAATGTATCTGAGTTGAATTTAATATTATAGGCGAATATGTTTTAACAATAGGCTTTGTCTTCAGTTTGTGAGTTGGCCAATTAAAAGATTTGATTTTTATCTGATATAACCAATGATAAAATTAGCGGTTAAAAGGTTAAAGTCACTTCTTTGTAATGTTGCCAGAATTATAATTATTACTGTTCAAAGCATTAGTAATCGATATCCAATCACCTCTGTACCGTTCTGCAATTCACTAAATCAAATTTCTTATATAAACTCATTATTATTTTGAGTCTCTTTGTGAACCATGACCTCCATCTGGGACGGAATAAAATAATGCATTGTTTGTGTCATCACAAATGTTATCCATTAGTCAGAGAAACAATAATTCTGGAAAATAGGTTAGGATTCACCCTTGCCCTGACATCTGTATCTTGGGCATGGTTGGATTCAAGGTACTTTTGCTTAGGTTATTGGTCTTGTTGAATAAATACATGATTTTGACTGGCACAATATATAATTATATATATATATATACATATTTTGACTGGCATATATATATATATATATATATATTGTAATTAAAGATTAAAAGTAATTTATTCTAAAAATTTAACAATAAGTGCACTATAGGTTTTATAATTAATTAAAATTTAAAAATACTTATATCACTTTTTTTTCAAAAACTTTATTTTATTTTTTTATTTATAAATATAAAAAATAACAAGTTATTTAAAATTTTCACAAATTTTGAAAAAAGACATCATTTGAAAAATAATTTTATGTAGAATCAAATATATAATATGCTTTTCTAAATAAAAGAGCCTTTAGCAAACATGAATTGAATCTTGTAATTTGATAATTTATAAAACAGGTAGAGCAGGAAAGATGATGTGAGAGTACAATTTTATTAGGATCTCTCTACATAATATTGTGAAAGAGATATCATTATCTTCACCATTCGATCATTGATTTGTGAGAGTTATTATTAGTTTTTCTTTATTACTTTATTCTTTAGCTAATATTAGCTTCAGACTAAAATAGTTAATAATTGAGTAATTGGATAAGTTGATTAATGGATTCCTTCATAAAAAATTCCTAAGCTTGTTTGGAAATCTTTACAAAAATGTTATCAAACAACATATATATTATTAAAACAATAATAAACTTATAATAAAGAGTACAGATTAGATTAGATCTTGCAATTAATAAAACAAAATATGAGAATTAATGATATTTCAGAGAAAAGAATTGAAATGAATCACATCCTACGTCAACAATGTACATATAAGTAAAGAAGAAATAAGAACCACATAAAAATAGTCATAGTTAGCATAAACAGCTATTATGACATCGAGTTAAAAGAAACTAGAAAAATAATTAATAATATAAGAAAAATGATGTTTTGAAGTTTATTACTGATATCTTTAAACAGACAGAGATATACAAAAGAATAAAAGTATAAATGAAAAACAATGCATAGATAAAGTGTGTATATATAGTCCATCAATATATGTACAATATTAATGGAAAAATAGAATCTCTGAAATCTTCAATATTGTTAAAATGTAGTATAATTAATGATTTAATAAAAAATCAGGTTTTTTGAAGGATATTTATCTATTGCATGCTTTGTGATCCATTATTGTGAAATATTGATAATGTAAAAGTTTTGCATCTGCCCTATTTTATTTGATCAATTTTAAAAGTTTAACATAAAATATTTTTGTAAATTTTTAAAAATAAAATTAAACTCAAACTAATTTTTTTATGGTGACATATATATATAAGAGAAATGAAATATAATGGTGACATATATATATAAGAGAAATGAAATATAAAATATATGCAATAATTCTGTTAATTTTACAAAAACAACAAGAGAAGGAAAAAACTCAAATATATTTGAAAATAAACCATGACTTACAGGTACAGATAACAAAGAAAAATCTAAGTAGAAAATGAAGATCATATGCCATGCTTACATAACATTCTACAGAAAATATGACCAAGTTAAAAGCTTTAATATGATTCCTCTTATCTGCATGACAGATTATCAAGGACAAGAAACAATTTGTTCAGAAAAGTAGGGCATAAATCAAAGAGAAAATAAATAGAAAAGTTCCAAAATACAATATATGTGAGCATGTAGTTATCAGAGAATCCATGAAAAAAAGAAGCAAATTTTGTATCCTAAAAAAAAATTATTTAGGGTTAAGGAGGGTGAACAATATTAGTATAGTTATTGAAAAAATAAAAGAATGCTTTTTCTTAGAAAAAGAATAAAAGAAAAAAAAACCTCCTTAGAAAAGACTGATTAAGTATAGTTAAATAAAATGAATTTAGCCAATTTCAAGAAAATTGCAAAAAAAATGCTTGTGGGAATGCAAAGAGAATAAGGATAATTTAAATATAAACAAAGGTGAATAATTAAAAAAGAAATAAACACATTTAATTTAATCCAGATTAGGTTGTTGTCATCTCTGGGTAGTTTTCTGTATTCAAATCAAAAAATAAAATGGTTAATCTACTGTAAATGTAGAAATATTACTTCTCATAATTCTGGTTATTAATCAAATTTATTATTATAAATCTTAATCCTCACAATTCTGGTTATTAATCAATTTATTATTATAAACTAGAGTCAGAAACCTATGACACCCATGTTACACTTGACACAAAGAATGATTATTAATGGCATTCTGATTGAATTGAAATAGTAAAAATATATATTTTAATTACAGCATACAAGTTTGTGCCATCACTTATGTTTTGCATATCAACTCACATGTAAAAGAAAACCATGATTCAGTGCAGGCTGTGATCCATTAAAACAAATCTCTTGTTATTATATACTTACTGTGCATGAGTTCACATTCTGCAAACCCAATATATGTTGTTCATGTAACTCACATGCAAAGAAAACCATAAATTTAGTGCAGGTCATGATATGTTAAAACAAACCTACTAATATTAAGTAATATATTACCACAAAGTAACTCATAAAAGATAAAATCATGATGTTCACTTTTTCCAATACTCTTGGACAAATAAATATGGATTTTTATAGCAAAAGGATCATGCTGCATGTATGTTATGCTACAAAAGGCCTGTGTGTTATACCTCAAGGATGCAAAGACATTTTAAACATTGTCCATGTTTCAAAACTCTAATAAGAAAATTGAAGCTATAAAATGAGCTGTTTCTGCTTTTAAGAAACAACCTACATATCAGACATTGAATATTGGGTTTCCACTGCATTATATACCACAAAAGTATAGTTGTAAAAATCTTGTCACAGTACTTGAATTCTATAGTAGACACTATTATTAAGGTAGTTAATTTCATAGCTTCTCATTCTTCATTGACCCACTTGCAATTTAAATCCCTCTTGCAATAACAATGCATATATAGACTCTTGCTATATAGCAATGTCCATTAGTTGAAATAATATATTAAATAGTCCTGTATCACATGTGGAAGGAATCAAGATGTTTCTTGATGAAAAAGAACAAAATTGCCCAGAAATGAATGATTAAGACTGTTTATACAACTTGATGTTTCTGATTGATATAACCCAATATCTGATTAATTTAAACTTGTGATTGCAAGAAAAGGGTCAAACAATACTAGAACTTTTTGAATAACTGGAGAAGATTTGCATCAAAATTAGATATATTTTGGCACAAAATTATCACTAACACCTGCAAGTATTTTATCAAATGTAAAGATCTATGCAAATCAGTATAATGTTAACAAATAAAAACTTCAAACATATGTTGAAGCTATCAGAGAAGAATTTTCCAAATGATGTGAAAACTTTCAAAAACATGCACCCATATTTTATTTTGTCATAAAACCTAACATAAATGATCTAATGTCAACTCCATTTGATTTTTTGCATGGAGGAACATTGATATTTTTAAAATAGAACTCATTAAAATTAAATTAATAGCATAAGAATTATAGAAAACTAAATTTGTAGAACTGAGAAAAGCTCTTGCAGAAAACTATCTAAAAAAGTTGGCCATCATTCTCAATTGTTGAATATCTTTACCTGAAAGATTTAATTTTTTGAAAAAAATTACATGTGGTCTGCTTTCAACATTCGGCTCAACTTATCTATGGAATAAATTTTCTCAAATATAAAAAAAATATTTTGAGTTCACCAAAAATTTGCCTAATACTTGAACATTCAGAAGTCTGCATGAAACTAAAAGTGACCAATTTCACACATGATATTGAGCATTTGAGCAAAAAGATACAAGGACAAGGTTCATATTACTATAGCTCTGATTAATAATAAAGAATAATTAATTATATTAGAATTTTTGAAGTTTTTTCTTTATTTAAACTATATATTGAAAAACACTTGTAATTTATAATTTGTAATACAATTTGTAATAAACATGTTAAAAATTAAAATTTAATAAAACATACTTTTCACTTATGTTCCTAAGTATTTTAAAATATGGAATGACCAATAGTATAATATTCAGTTATAATGTGCTTCAAAAGTATTTTATATATAATTTTGAAGCCTGTTATAATCAATTCAATTTTTTTATTATATATAATAAGATTGATTGAATTATTTCAGCTCGATTCCAATAAAAGTTGTTTCTTTTAACTTGAAATAAAAAGATGAGGGGGGAGGGTTCAAAAACATAGGGATTGACTTAATTAATTACTGGATCCTCCCCTCCCCACACGCATTTATTTTAAGTTAAGTTTAAAAAACCCAATTGTGGTTGAAAAAATAATTCTTTTTTTCTTTTTAGCAACGGTCAATAAAAGCATATATAAAAATATATTTATTATTTTTAATTTTTTAGTATTGGCACAGTAAATGAAAATATAAAACTATAACTTACTTAAATTGATTGGTAATAGTAACAAGTCAGAAGTCACATGACTTATATATAGCTTGCACTTACTAATATGTAAAGTTAAGAGCGTGCTAATAGCTCTAAACAAGCTTTTTTTTTTTTTTCTTTTTTTTTTATTTATGATAAATGCTACTACAAGAGAAGGCATTCAAATCATGGTCCCCATCCCCAGACCGGTTTCGACCTATGGGTCTCTTCAGTGAGGAGTTGGGACATTGGATCTAAAAAACCAACTCAAGCAAAGCATTTATCTAAAAGATAATTGTTAGAAGAAGATCTGAAACTTTTAGACATCTACATGTCTTTAAAGTCAGCTCTCCAACTGAAAAAATCATATGGGCCTGAACTTAATTCAGATACTCCATATATTAGTAGGCTTAGCTCTTTAATTTAGCTAAAGCCACAACAGCAAAATAATAATAGTAATAGTAACAAGTCAGAAGTCACATGACTTATATATAGCTTGCACTTACTAATATGTAAAATTAAGAGCGTGCTAATAGCTCTAAACAAGCTTTTTTTTTTTTTTTATTAATAAAAAAAAAAAAAAGCTTGTTTAGAGCTATTAGCACGCTCTTAACTTTAAATTGATTGGATAATTAGAGTTGTTATATATATATATATATTACTAAATATTAGTGCTATAAGTTAAAATGTATACCCCTTATATATATATATATAGCATGTGTACATAATAATACATGTGTATATAATTGATTAAAAATAAGAAATATTATTATAAGTAAAAAATGTTTAATAACTTTACATTGATTGAAAAAAAATAAAAAAATAAAAATACTTATCACAACTATATTATACAATTCTCTAGTGAGTCCACAAAAACAAACAGATTTTTCATGCAAAAAAAACATTTCCATCTTTTAACAACAAACACATAATTTCTGACTCCAATATTTCTTTTCTTTAACTCCAGCACTCAAGAATTAGGGACAAGCCTAGTAGGCTGATATTCATAGCTGTGATCCTTGCTTGAGGCATTAAATCACTAATTAATTGGTTTGGAACTGAGTTTAAGTGACAGGAGTTTTGGCTGGCAAACATTGCATGTTTAGACAGACATATTTAGGGATTTTCCTGCCTACCACATGAATGGAAGGGCCTAAAATCATAGTCTAAGAAGGTCTGTATTACATAGTTTGGTTAGGCGGTAATGTCTTGTAGATTACCTATTTCAGAAATAAAAATACTCATTTAATAAAAAAATATCAGTAGTGGTGATGTAGTAAGTGGCAGAGTATTACTGAAGGTAAGTAACAGAAATATAAATCTTATGATTTTCTAAAGATAAGTTTATGCATTGTGTGAAGTTTACTTGATACAAACTCTTCAAAATCAGAATGGAGAATAGCACTTGTGACTAAAAAATGGTCAAGAATTGAGATAGATATAACTGCTTTTAGAGAAACCCATCTCCCAGAAAAAGAAAATTTATTAAAATAGATAGATGGGTATACATTTTTGAAAAGGCAGGTCAGTCAAGTAAAGGAAAATGCAGTGTTACATTTTCTATTAAATCTAATTTAGTATCTTCTATTACTGTAATTTCTCTTTGTATCAATGGAAGATCAATGATCTTAAAATTCACCTTGCACAATGGTATCTAGATTGCATTTTATCAGTGCCTATACTACAAACTTAGATTCAGAGAAATTCAGTCAGGGAAAGTTTTGTTTCTTTGTTGGATAGCATGGTTATAGCAATACCATTCATTAAAAGATAAAAAAGTTTCTTCTTGCAGATTTTAATACATATGTTAGTACACATAATAGACTTTGTCCAAAATTTATTGCAAATAGTGGTATTAGGGCTGTAAATTCAAAAGGTTTATTATTAAATTATGCACAACACATGTATTGCCTATTGCAAATAAAAAAATCACTACAAAAGAACATGGATCCATCTATGCTCAAAACAATAGCATTTAATAGATTATTACATTGTTAAGGATCAGAATACAAGAAAAGTTTACATTATATAAAACTCACAAGCACAGATTGTTGAACAGATTATAGATTAGAATGGACTAAGATTAAAATGATAGTTGCATTAAAAACAGATATTATTCCAATCAAATTCACAAAAAAAATGTTCATTCTTTAGAAGAATCTATTATATGTTTTAAATTGCAACAATTTTTTAAATACTAAAGTTGCTAATTTGGTTCTTCAGAACTGTCATATTACTGAAGCATGTAATTCTCTTAAAAAGTGTGTTATCGATATAAGTAAATATATTTTCAGGTTTACTAAGAAGAATAACCATGACTGGTTTTTTTAACAATGATCATATTATTAGTGATTTAATTAAAAATAAACATGTGGAATTTTCTGCTTAGCAAAGTAATAGATTAAATGTAGAACATCATAATAAATATAAAGACCTAAAAGCAGAAATTCAAAGATTGACAAGAAGGTTTTAAAATGATTGGTGGATTAAAACTGCCAATATGATACAGACATTCATTGATCTTGGTTATTCTAGATCTGTTTGTAATGCACTGAAAGCACATATGGACATAAGAAGTGGTATCACAATCCTTTTAAATCCAGAAATGGCATGATCTTTTCTTATATGATGATAAATAGTATTTTGAATGGGTGGATAGAGTATTTTTATAACCTTTTGAATAATAATATAAGAATTGATATGAATGTTAATGATATATAAATTTCATCTACTTATTTATATTTGGACCAAGATATTCAGTTCAATCAAACAGCTCTTTATCATCTTAAAAATGAAAAGGCTGCAGATCTTGATGTAATACCTGGAGAAGTATAATATAGTGGTAATACATTTGCTTCAAAACTATTGAACTTTTTAACAATATCTAGACCAATGAAGGTATACCATCTGATCTTAAGGATGCTTTAATTGTTCTAATTTTTAAAAACAAAGAAATTAGACAAGATTGCAATAATTACCATGGAATATCATTATTATCCACAACAGCAAAATTATTTTCAAGAATTTTGTTGAATAGATTGCTTCCAGTTATATATGAATGTGTACCGGAGATTTAATGTGGTTTTAGAGAATCAAGAAGTGTGATATATATGCCTTTTTCTTGCAAGAAAAATGCAAGAAAAGTGTCAGGAACAGAGGAATGATTTTTATATTGCTTTTATTGATTTGGTCAAGGCATATGATTCAAATAATAGGTCAGGTCTATTGTGTAGTTTAAAATTGATTGGTTGTTCAAAATTTATTCATATTATATAGCTTCTGCATGATGGAATGACAGAAAGGGTTACTATTATAGGTAGGAAATCTGAGGCACTTGAAATAAAAATTGGTATTAAACAAGAATGTGTAATTACTCCAATTTTGTTTTCAATTTTTCTGACAGTTAACTTATTCATAGGCAGCTTACTCTTACTGAGATCAAGATATGATACAAGTTTGATGTTGGAATTTTTAATTTGAATCAGTCAAAAACAAAAACAAGAACTTCATTTTCTTGAATTCTGGTTTTACAGTATGCTGATGATTGTGTTACTTTTGTGAGATTAAAGATGATTTACAGAACATTCTTAATATTTTAAATGCAACTTATGAAATCTTTGTTTATTAATTAATGTTTAAATAACTCAACTTCTTTAGTAATCAGAAAAAAAAAATCCTCAGAACTTTCAGCTTAGTTATCAACCTGAGAATATAAATCAGTTTAAACACTTGGTAATTTTGTAAGTAGAAATGTGAAATTAGATGTTGAGATCAATACAGATTGCAATACACTTCCACTGCTTCTTACAAGCTAAAAGATAGGACATTTAATCATAGGGAAATAACTACTACAACTAAGTTAACTATATATAAAACTGTTATTTTATTTAATTTATTATATGGATTTGAAACTTAGACACCGTATCCATGCAATATAAAGACATTTGAAAAGTTTCATTTATAGGTAATCTCTAAAATTTTAAAAATACAATGGCATGATTGTAAAAACAATCAATGTGTTTTTTCAACTTGGAGGATGTGTTACTACTGAGTACACTTTTATAAAATTCCAGCTTTATTGTATTGTACATGTTAAATGAATGAACAATGGACGACTTCCTAAAAAGATGTTTTATGTTTAACTTGAACATGAAATTCTTAAGAGAGGTAGAGCCAAGTTACGTTATAGGGATTATATGAAATATGTTTTAAAAAAGTAGAATGTCAATTGTTTCTATTGAGAAGATTAGGAGCCAATAGAATAGAAATATATTGGAGAAATAAAATTGAACATGATATTGAAATATTTCAGAAAGACAAGTTTTCTGCTGATGAAATTATGAGGCAACATTGTAAAATAATAAGTAAATAGAAAACTGAATCAGCATATTCTATATGTAAATGTATTTATGATTCATGGACTGTTTTATGTAATCACGACAAAAACTCACTTTTAGAATAGTTTTTTTATTTTTCTCACATTTTTTGGAATTAGAATGGCTACTTTATTATTATTACTATTATTATCATCATCACTATAATCATCATCTAATTAAATTTTAATAACAAGCAATCTTATTTCTTTAATAGTCTCATTTTTAAGTATCTTTTAATTAACTCTTCAGAAATGTTCATAATTTATTTTTTAGCACCTTTTAAAAGTTAATTTTATAAATCACAGTATATAATACAATGCTGTAAATATATGATTAAGCATTGCATGCCAACAATAAATATGTCATGCTGTTAATGCATCAAAAATATAACCCTACGTACATTTGATGACTCTAAGAAATATAATTTATTTCATCATTTTTAGATCCACAACATTTGCATAAAATAAAGTTAGTCTACCAAGTAATTCTTCTGTGTTAATTTTAGTAGGTAAACATGTATATAACTATACACATCTCTTCATTAAACTAATAATAATTTCAAAGAGATGGCCATTCTTAAGATCATACTACCTATAAAACAGTAACCATAAACTTAATTCAATAAGTTGGTCAACTATTAGATACTATAACACATAAATGGTATATTTAATATTAAATCTTTCATAGAGGTTATCAGCTACAGATCCTACTCCTGATTAACAAAATTGCTACTTTCATAATATATTCTCCTTCAATACCATAAATGTAAAATATACTTAACTATAAACAAAAGATCTAAATAATTGTATTTATATAATGGATTCATTCATACACATAAAAATATATATTTCAATGTAAATTCACGCAAGGGTCAAATACACATATAAAACAGTACAGATCATATTTAAAATAAGAATCAATATACCTATTTAATTTAAAGTTATAGTGATTATAGTATATAATGAATAATATTTCTGTGTGGTGTAGTAAAAATTACACTATAGAAATGTTCTTTAAATGGATAATCTCTAGTTTAATGAATGACTAATAAAAATTAATAATATAATTGTAGTACTATTTTTTTTATTTTTAGTGAACCTTCCTTTTAGTTCTTGGACATTTGACATATTTCCACAACATGCACAAATATTGCACTTTCTGTTAAGACAAATATGTTCTGCAAATTTATCTCAATTTTGTATTTTATTACACTCTAAAATTTTATTACGAATCCTTTTGTTTAAATACAGCTGTCTTTATATATATATTTATAATTATCAATATATGAAAGGAAACACCTTTTAAAAGAAATATACATTTATAATTAATAGTAATTGTTAAAATAAAGTCTATGAGAAGACATGATTTTTTTTTTTTGAAAAAAAATTAAAGTTAAATGATAAAATAAATTAAACTGCCATAAAATTACTTCTTTTAAACTGACTTTTTAAAAATTAGTTTAAAAGAAAAAAACAAAATACATTATGCACTTCCTCATAGCATGTATCAATTGACAATTTATACTAATTGAAAACTAAATTTACATGTAATTAATTAAGAAAGTTAATTATGCATATATAATATATTTTGGTCAGAATAAATAATAAACATTTTTTTCAATAATTCATATATATCATTTATGTGTGACAGAGGTCAAACATTTCTTTGCAGGAATTCTTTCAGTAACACATTGAATGGTGTTTTTTAAGACAAAGCTACGTCACATCTAAGTTTTCTTAACAGAGTTTAACTTTTCTTCCTATGGTTACAGTTTCATTTATTGAAATTGGCTGCATAGATACTTGATGATTCATTATCATATTTTTTCAGTTGCATTGTGAATTGTAACTTTTTTAGAATAGCATATTCATGTTGATAAATATTCGATCTCAGACAGCTGATGGTTTCCTACTTTTTAGCCACTAAACTTGTTACTTATTTAGTGTCCAGTTTGTAAGAGCAGTAAAGAGAGCTTCCAAAGAAATTCATACTTTATATATACTCTATGTGATTCCATTTGTTTCTCAACTCTTAGAAACCTAAATTATATTTAATTAAAAGAAAACAAATATATTCTATAATTACCCACTTAATTAAATTCTTTTTTTCTCTCCATGATGAACGTTTATTTATAAAAAAAAAAAACAGATATAAGTACATAGTCAAAATAAGAGTCATAGATCACATACAGTTAAAAAAAGGCTTGCAAGTGATTACATCATAAAATGAAATTCAAGAATAACATGGTGAAAAGGGGAAAGATACATATGAAAAGGAAAAGGGATGTGGTCCAAACCAAGAAAAGTCTTTGGTTGCAAGTGCGAGATGCATGCCCTCATTGAATGAGCGATCACACGGGTCACAAACATTTAATTAGATGGGTCCTGTGACAGAGGCTGAGAGGATGGGAGTTGGAGGATTGCCCAGGTTTCTGTGAGAAGTGTAGGAGGGGCCAGTTTTGTATTTCTGGTTTGAGAGAGCGAGTTAAATGCAATAGTTTTTGATTCACTGAGTGTACTCTTTGGTCAAAAATAATAGCACATTGGAGTAGTGAGAGTGCATAGATGAGGAAAACTGATAGTCTGATAGTTACAAAGACCCCTGTTTTGATGGATTCTCAGAGATCTAAATGGTGTTCCTTTGCAAGGAAAGGCAGAAGTTGATGACATGTCTCACTCCAAGCAAAAAGGGACAGTCAAGTAGAAATAAAAGCTACAATAGAACTATCTGATTATGACTTATTTTATTATTCTATTGTTTCCAGGGGGGGGGTAGACACAAAAATGCAAGCTTAAAATTAAAATAATCATTTTAATCTCCTTTTTAAAATAAGATTTAAGTATAGATGCTATAACAAAACCTTATCTTTTTTCATTTTACAATCTTTTTTTAAAAAATTAATCTATTTTATTTAATTTTATTTTATCGTTTTTGAAGTAATGTAGAATTTAAGTATCAAATACATTCTTTCATTTATGTCAAGCGTTGTTAGCCCAGAGGTCATTGCAGCCGCCTTGCAAGCAAATAGTTTGTTGCAGACGGTTGTGGATTCGCCTCTCGCCCGATGCTATGACATATGAAAAAAAAACAAAAAACATTCTTTCACTTATAAGTACATTAATTTTCTTACTCTATCAAACCAACTACATTATTTTATTCTACACCATAAAATATTAGTTATTTTTCTTAAATTTAAATCCTTCATATTTTAATAATACAACTAATCTATTGCACTATTATTATTTTTAAATATTTATTATAAAATATTTTTTTAATAACCTTTAAAGAATTTCAATATTACCTTTTATTATTCAGCCTTACAAGGACTGTTAAACAGCTCTTCGTCATAGATAACCATGAAATAGATATAACATTTTCTATTTCAATACAAGTATATATTTATAAATATTTTAATATGGATTGCATCCACATTTAATTTCCATAAATTAAACACTAAAAAAATTTAATCCATACGTCCTTTTCAGACAGTATATTTTAAGTCACTGTGTCTATATATATATTTAAGAAATTAAAATGATACTCATTTCATTAGAACGATAAGTTATGATAAAAGTAATAGAAAGAAAGAAGATGGATTATTTAAAAATACTACTAATAAAAATAAATTGGATTGGTCAAATTTTTAGAGGTAAGAAAATTATGCCTGATAAATTAAAAAAAAAAAACTATGAAGAGTGAGAAGGAGTAGAAAAAGTATTTTAGAATAAATAGAATTGTTAGAAGAGAAATCTGAATTAACCCCATCATCATATCAGTTATGAATAAAATAATTTTTGTATTTTAACACATTTTTTTTCTTCAAAGTTAAGTAAAAAGAATTAGTTTAAAAGTAATTTTCTTTAGATAAAAAAAATTTCTACAAGTTTTCGTGAGAGATGATTCAATATAAAAATACCTTAAAGAAACATCTGGAATATAGCAATTAGATCATTAAAAAAACAAAAGTTGATTTTTTTATACTAAATTTTATTAATATGATCCAAACTATTTCAGCAATGCTTAATACGCAAACCCTTGTAGCAATTTTTCAAAAATGTTAACTGCATTTAAAAAAAAAGTTGGGTGGGGGGTAAGGGAGGAAATAAGGTATAAAATCTGGAATAATAAACCAATTATCTGTTTTATTTTAAACAATATAATTTAATTATTACTCAAAATTAAATTACTTTAAAAATAAAAAAAAATACAACTTAATTACAGCTCAAAAACTTGAAATCTCATTATATGTATAATCATTTTTCTTTCTCCTCCACTAAAAAAGAATTCATACATCATAATTATGGAGCTTTTGTATGTGTTGTAAATTAGATAATATATATATAGTTTACAGTAGTAGTACTTTTTATAACCAGGTGTTAAGAATCATCACCAGGTGTAAATTGATATGTTAATCTATAAATCGAAAAAAAAAAAAAGTTCGTATGAGTTTGAGAGGGAGGGAGTGATTAAAATACATTTCGAAAATTCATTTATATTTGTATAATTACTATTGTTTCTAATGTTAGAATTACAAAGAATAACAAAATTACAATCACCATTGTTATTAACACAAACTTTTTAATAATACCATTAAGATAAAGATTATTTAAAAAAGCAACGAAATGCATACACGTAGACGTTTCCACTTTTTTTTTTTCATCCATTAATAAATTAACAAAAGAACGATCTTTAATAACTGAATATTATACTATATTCATCTTAAGCCAATAAACATCACATGACCACCACCTCTTATGCTTGTGTATAACTGTTGTAAAACAGGCAATACTCATTATACATATGCCACACACAGCAGGCTAGATCTAGGTGCAGTGCTCTCAGATCCAAGGCTCCTCACTGATGAGTAGGCATTAGATGGGGATTTTATGCACAATCCTTATGACGTCCATTGTGTGGCATACGTATAGTGAGTATTGCCTGTTTTATATTCATTTTAATAAACACATTGTTATTTAAGTAACTTTAAGTGAATTTTGCTTCCTAGGAACTCCACAAATCACATTTTCCCATAGTGTACTATAATCTCTTTAGTTTTTATGAATTTCCATTGTTACATATGGTGGGGTCCATCCATCTCATTGTTTGTCAACATTTTCATCTAACACTAGCGACTTTTCAAACCATTGCATGATAATCTACTAAATTAGATAATCACAAAAGGATTACTAAAATAATTTACTCTCAAACTTGTCATTTGATCTTTAAGAGGAAGTTCAAATATAATGAGATAAAGAATTTTTCTAAAAGTCAAGTTATATAATATTTATAAAATAGAATTCTAGATGAAATTTTAAATTATTACTATCAATTAATAAGTAGAGCTATAAATAATTGACATCAAACTTGGGTACATAATTGAAGCCCACGAAATGAAGAAATGCGATATTAAAAGAAAGGCCATTTAAATTTTGTTACAGCTTCTTATTAATATGTTTATGTTCTTTAACTGATTACATATTTGAATATTAAAATTAAATGTTAGTAACAAAGTGCTCTTTTCAATTAATAATATGTATATACCACTAGCAATAATTTTCATTTGCTTAAATGTATCTTTGTATTTTATGCTAAGAGACAGGCAAAAAAGAAATCACTTAACATTTCTATTTTTTATTTTAATGAAATTAAATTTAAATTTACTAGCTGATAATAATGAAATAAGACAAAACGTCAAATCCAATATACAGAGCACTATTAAATATATAGAAAAGAAGTCAGGCTTGGTGGTCGAGAGGTCAGCACAGCTGCCTTACAAGCAGTTGTCCCGGGTTAGCGGGTTCGCTTCCCTGGTCAATTCTATGACAGACACATAAAAATATATATATACAGAAAAGGGTGATCAGTATATTCATAGAATGAATAGAATTAAATTTTTTAAAATAACCTTCAATCATTGCATTTTAGAAACAATGAACAGAAAAAAGCCCAATGAAAGATGGAATGAGCTTACAAAAAAAGCATGATGAGTAATCTTGGAGAGAAGAAAAGAGATTTTTTTTAATAAAAATATTTTTTAAATTAGTAACATGGTATAACTTCTTAGCTTGCTGAATATTATTTTTAAATGCTTTTATTTAAGTTACATTCTCCAATTGACAAGTGACAAACTTACTCCCCTCACAACTTTGACACAAACCATTTGATGAAGTATATTAATATTTTTATTAATAGAGATTATCCACATAATGAATAATATTTTTGTAATATAATTTTCACTACACTACTCTCATGCAAGGTAGGGACTGGTTTCTATACACTTTTAAAACCTCGTGGAGAGATGTAATATTTAAAATATAACCAAAGACATGTGAATAAAAATGTATGCAAATTGCACTACAGAAATATTATTTATTATGGTAGATAATCTCTAGTCTATTATTTTTGAATGACTAATAATAAATATTAATACATTCTCTGTTTGTATGTTTGTAAATTATTGTAATCACTTTTATTATTTAAGTTAGAATAAAATTTTAAAATTAAAATTTAGTAGATTTAAATTCACTAGCATTACATTAAAAAAAAAATACTTGACAATGCACTGTGGCATAGAAATCTTTTAGAAAGATGACCTGGTTTCTTAAATATCAAATTTTAAAGTCGTTCTTAAAACTTCAATATGTTTTAAGCAATGCATACAAGAAAGTGGTATACATATATTTTGTTTTATAGTTTGCTTCAATTAAAGGATTTGATTGAAGCTAGAATTAAGTTTTAAAATTTGCATTTAAATACTTTTATAGAAAATAAAATTAGTTCAATTTTGAGACATTTCTTAGTAAGCACCAGCCATGCTATTTGACAGTAAATTAGTTTAGTTAGGGCAATTAATTTCAGAAAATACAAAATATGTGCAGATCAAATTTCATATATTTTAACGTCAAATTTAAAAGATGTTAAAAAAATTTCACCGAGTTCTCTGAGAAAGCATGCAAGAGATCAAGAAATTAGTTGATACATTGTTTTTATAACATGGGATAGAATTTCAGATATATTAAAATCAGTGAAAATAATTTAAATGGCAGATTTTTTGCCGCTTAGGAATGAAAAGAAATGAACAAAAATTTCACTTTACAGAAGAAAAAGCAGTTGCAATAAGCAGTAAATAAATAAAAACATCATTTAAAATCAATTCTTTAGAATAAAGAAATATTCTAAAATGCTGCATTCTTAAACTTAAAATTTGGAATGTGTGCAAATTTCTCTCCATACTGTTATATTATTGGGGTGGATTTTTTTTGAAACTTAAGAATGAAAAGAAATGAAACAAAAACTTTCATTTTGTAGAGGCAAAAAGGCACTTACAATGATCAGTAGCTAATAAAGGGATCATTTAAAATGAAAAAAAAAATCATTTGATTACAAACAATGACAGTATACTATAAACACTTCATAAATAAATAATCACTTGCAACAGATACGACAATAAATAAGAAATAAACTATTTTCAACTTTGACCATAATTAAGTGCAATGCAAAAGAAAAAACTCCCCACAAAATATAAAAAAGAATGCAGAAATACCAGTAAAGAAAACCCAAGGACATGAAAAAAAAATCATAGTAGACTAGAAAAGAAACACGTTTTCTTGAGGAGAAACTGTTTGCCAATATATGACAAAACTGAGAGTAAAGAAGCAGCACTAGAATCAACTAGCATACTAGCATATTTTAGCCAATCGTATGCCTCAAATGAAAGCCAATGGGAAACCCAATTATAATATCATTGAATGTTCTTAGAGTAGAAGAATTGCAATGCTCAAAATTTCCTGGAAAAAAAACCTTGCAATAAGGACACATTGGCAGAAATCAATAGAATGAGAAATTAATCAATACTTATCAAACAAGGCACAAATATCAAGTCATAACAACATTTACATTTTTGGCTTTTTTGAATTTTCAAATAGGAACAACTTTTCTATAAATGTTTTTTAAAGAATATTGTAGAGGATTTTATAGATCATTTTAATTAAAATTGAATTAATATACATTTGGATTTCTTAACAAAAAGGTGGTTGTAAAATATAAACAAATAATAGAGATATTTTTTTTTTTTACATATTGTTTTTATTTACAGTACTCTAAAAAATAAAAATGTTTCTTCAACTGGGGCTTTTAGTTTTAATTTGAAATAAAATTATGGAGAATCCAGATAATTATTAAGTCAATCCGTTGTGGTTTTTAGATTTAACTTAATTAAATTCTGGACCCCCCCCCCATGCTTTTATTTCAAGTAAAATCTAAAAATCCCAATTGTGATTGAAGAACTTATTTTTTTGCTTTATAATACACAGTAAATAAAACTATTTAATAAAAAAAAATTATATGTTATTCAATTTGGTATTTCTTTCAAATAAGTGTGAAAATATATATACTTAATGACAAAGCTATTTATTTTTATTAATTTATGAAAGATCAAGTAATGTTTGAGCACTAACATAGTGAAACAGTATAACAATTTTGTTAAATATAGAATTACTCATATTGTCAGTTTCCCAGAAATAGTTCCATGATTAATAACTAAAGTGACAGAGAATTTAAGTTTTTTAAGACTTGAGTCTTCTTTTCTAGTATATATACTAAATCACTCAGATATTTAGAAATGTTTCAAACTTTAAGAAAACGATCCACAATCTTCACTTAACATTTGGATCACTTTTAATCTGATCAAACAAATCACCAAAATGATTCATAAATTCAGCATTTTAAGATTAATGTACATATTTATATATTGTTCTAATTATTTATTGAGTGCACAGGCAATATGAAATTATAAAGAGGAAGGTTTTAACCTTTTCTGTAGGTGCTTCAAACGTTTATAATAGCCAAATGATATAGTTTTTTTGACTATAGATGAAACTCTCAAACTTCAACACAAGAAGAGACTTTATAAAGATAAGAAAGCCAGTCTTAATTTTGACCTAAATTCACATTTATATAGACCAATCTGAAGCACCTTGATTTGAAAGCATGTACATTATACTCACTTCACATGTAAATCCATTATTTCTTTATTGACAGATTTCTCATATTAATTTGGCAAAACGAAAATATAGATTTAAATGTGAAGTGATTAACATCTGCATGTTCTCAAATCAAGATTCTTATGTGAATTTAGCTTAAAGATAAAATGGCTGTTCTTATCTTTATAGAATTCGTATCTTGTATCAATGTTTGAGAGTTCACTCTATAGTCAAAGAAATTCATCATTTGGCTATTATCAATGTTTAAAACACCTGTGGAAAAGATTAAAGCCGTTCTCTTTATAATGTTTATAAACTGTAGAACATGTTACATCTTAGCAAGGGAGAATAAACCCCAAGTCACTGAGAAAATGTTTCAATATGTAACATATTAGACTGTTGAATTAACAGATTTTCTGCAATTTTTTTTTAAAAAAGCATTCAGAAAACCTTAGAAAAATCAATTTAAGATAATATGCTACATTTTCTTATTATAAGAAAAATCTCAAAATATTGTTGTATTTATTAAGTTAGTTTAATTAAATAGAATTTGAACTTCCACTTCCACCCCCCCCCTCCACTGCCATCCATTCCATCTTCAAATCTATTCTAATTATATTAAGTTCAGTGTAGACAATATATTTGTATTTAAATATTATATATTCAACATGTATTCTGCCCATCCATCTTCTATATATTTAAATAAACATATTATGGTCCTACATGTGAGGGGTCAGAGTGACTTAAAGTCAACATAAGTATGACAAAAAGATTGGCATCAACAAGAGCTTTGAGTCTTCCATCATCAGATTTTCAATAATATGGATGGCTGAAGTATTGGAGGTTGAAGAAGATTGAACTCTACACATTAAAGTTTGAAGATTTGCTATGTTAATATAAACTGAGTGCAGATTATATATGGGTGTGGGAGATGATGAGCTTGACTAACTAATGAGTGCTGGCTTAACATGAAATACATATATTGGAGATTATTTATCCCATTCACATGTAAGTGGTCATGTGTATTAATTGTATAAGATAAAGAGGATGGATGTGGGGGATTGCAAGTCTGAGTTTAAATCCCTTCTAATTATATTAAGTTCAGTATATACAATATATTTATATTTAAATCCATTACTTTAGCAAAAGAAAAATTAGTTTAACTCTTAAGACTCACAAATAGTAACTGACACTACAAAAAATAGGTCAGTCATTAAAAATAGTAAATAAAATTTTATGTTTGAACTATCTGAAAAAATGTCCAAATCATCAAATTTCCATTCAGCAAGTTCTGATTGGTGATAAAACTTATTTTCATTTTTTATGAAAATGGCCAGATACATGCTACTGATCTAATTGAAAATTTAAATTAGAATATTATTCAAATATAGGAAACAATACTGTGATCGTATGCTATTACCTTATTTCTTAAACTTATGAGATAACTTTATGCCAAAAAATAAAATAAAACAAGCAATAAGGTAACTTCTAATACTTTTATTTATCAAGAATAATAACAGTGTTATTGTAATAGTTATAGTGAAGGTAAACATGGTTGAAATTTAGCATTAAAAACATTCATTTATGATTTTATTGTCTCACTGTAATCATTATGATGATAGAATTTTTTTTTAAAATCTTTCTCCTAAAATCTTTTCAGATGATATAATAAATTCTTGGTCCATCATTTATGTAGTCATTTTTTCAAATTCATCATCTTTTCTTCAACTATAAAATCAGCACCAGAAAATTATCTATTATATTTTTATGGATCTATAATTTTTTGAACTCACTATTTCACATATGCCAT
Organism: Epiperipatus broadwayi; assembly: GCA_028023455.1. NCBI lineage: Eukaryota > Metazoa > Onychophora > Udeonychophora > Euonychophora > Peripatidae > Epiperipatus > Epiperipatus broadwayi. The sequence continues at coordinate 14,176 of JAQFVV010001751.1, read as the reverse complement.
TAGAAAATCATGGCTGTAATACCATCTTTTCACATGCATATATTTTTTAATTAGCAATGATATACAAATATTATTATATATATAACTTCATATTAGTAATATTCTGGTAATTAAATTTTCAGAAATTTTAATTGTTAATTATAAAATTAAAAATATACAAAATAATCTTTAAGTTTTCTGAAAACATTTTTACGATTTTGTCAATGTTGAATGGAAGTATTATAAATAGTGATTGGGTTTGATAACAACTGTAGATTATGAAAAAATAATAAAACCCAATACACTAAGGACATTCTGACATGGTGACAGCAAAAAACTCTTGTTTTTAGCTGCATAAACTGGCTAGGAATAAGAAATGACATAAAAACATATGAAAATGTGCAGATCTTGTCAGTCTACTACAAACTTGCCCTAAAAAAATATTCGCCATGGCTTAAAGAAGGTATACCATGGAGCCATGTACACACTGCCCATTGAGGTCCAATAGATGGCAACATTAAATTTGTATTATTAGATATTGCCTTCAAGTATGTAGAATATAAATTTGCAAAAAATATGAGTGCAAAAGAAACTATATGTAGTCAGTCTTAAAGAAATCTTTACATATTATGGTTTTTCCAGAGGTACTCATTTCCAATAATGGAACCGGGTTCACATCAAAATAATTTAGCCTTTTCAGAAAACTAGGGAATATGTACAAGCACCACTATATCCCTCAGAATGAAATGAAATGGCAGAAAACATGGTGCAACAATTATACCTCTTAATAGATTACGTTACTCAATCACCAAAGAAGCACAGGATGTTGAAATAGAACACCAATGCATCACTTTATCCAAAACCACTGGTAATTTGCCATCAGAAATATTAATAGGAAGACAATTGAATAACCAAATTATTCATCCTCCTGCTGAAAGAAACATCCAACAAGAATTCTAGAAAATAGCTATGTTACTAGAGAAAAGTTGTAGATAAGAGATAATCTATGGAAATTGTGGATAGAGGGCCAAATAAAGCAATTTCAAGTTATATTGTAGAAGTGCAAATCTTTAAATGAACAACCTTCAGATGCCATAAAATCACATTAAAAACTGGGCTGAAACAAATGCAGACTTTAATGCTGAATGTCAAGGAATGCTAAACAAAACTCAGAAAAACACACAAAAAGATTGTGTGGATTCATTCCATTACTGGCACTGAATCAGAAGAAAAACCCAATTCCAGGTAACCACAAACCAAGTGGTACAGAATGTCTGAGGACCAACAGATTTTGACATCATCACCAAACCCAAACTTATCTAAATGACTACATTTATTACTACAGAAAAAATTTAAAATGACCAGTCTCTGGGTTAGGAATAGTAGAAGATAATATTGTGTGTGTGTGTGTGTGTATGTCAAAACCTGAAGTGTTAAAAAAGGCTGAGTAAACATACAAATAGAAAACAGATTGAGCAAACAATTAATGATCTAATGAATAATAGAAGAATAGACGTTTTCTCTAAGGACTGTGTGTGTTCTATAAATACATGTCAGCAAAGTAGCCTGTGTCTTTGGAGAGTCTTGCTGCCAACATGTATCCATAATTATCAATGACTTCAACCCTGCTGTCATAACTCAATAGAATCCCTGCTGAAGTCAAAGAAAGGAAATGTAGGTATCAAAAAGACAGTACTGGTCTATATTATTATTTTTGTATATCTTATGGCTCTAATTGCAAATAATCATTATTATATTTACTGTTATCCATTATAAATTATATATTATTATTACTTACATCAATTTGCCATATGCATATAATTGTATAAATGCTATCAATTTTATCTGTATAAATTCATGTTAACATTATAACTAAATGTACTCGTGTCTCATTTTTATTGTGCTCAATTAATAATTGATACATAGCAAATTGCAACTCTATTTACTTTATCCCAGAGTGATTGATGGAAAATATGAATAATAGTCATATATTAAAGATTATTCAGAAGATTTGGTAATGGCATTACTATCCATTTATTACTCAGACTTACAATAGAGGACTCTGGAGTAGAGCAAAACCAATAAAATAAATGACTATAGATTTTTAAAATACGATGAAAAGGTTGTGTTATAATTTGTTTACCACATATCACTAAATTTATATATGTGATACATTTTATTATCTAATAATTTTCAGTTTGTCTTAAATTTGTGTAATCTATATATCATTTATCTGTTTTATTTGGTTATTAAAGATTTGATTTTTTACTTTAAAAATAAATGAGAAATACTCATTTATTTATATGACTTCAAGAAGAATTTGTTGTTAACTAAAAAGAAAGCTTTTGATTCCTCTTTAAGACCTTAAAAATGAGCATGGGAAATTCCTAATGTCTTCATATATGATTTTCTGACTCAGATATTATTACTATGTGATTATTTACATGGTAAATGAACGTGGATGGGTTGTTCACCCACTGCATATTAGTCAATATAGTGAGTTTGCTATTTTTTAAATCTTATTTCTCAGTTACTTGCAATTTTTTAATGAAATATTAGTTGAGTTTTCTAAAAGAAAGAATAAAAATGGATGTGTGAATGATTTTTTATAGATATTTACAATCATGAAAACAAAATAAAATTATAGGGTTTCCAGACAGCCATAAAGACTAGCAAAGAAGACAGAAATTGCTGGCCAAATGCTGAGAGTATTACAAACTCCCTTCAAATGAAAGATGATTGTAAGAATAATTGGCTATTATTAAATGGAACATTGTTGAATTTATTCAAATTATAAAAAAACTGAAGAGACAGTTGATTTAAAAAGTATATATGTACTTACATAGTTATGAGTATTGGAAGTATAAATGGAGGGTCATTAATTACAAATAAAAAGAGAAAGAACAACATTGTGTAAATTGATGAGATATTATATTGATAAAATTAGTTATTCAACTGAATAGAAAATACTAAAGGTTTAAATAATTCAGATTATATGCACCAACAAATTTTCATTGTGATGAAGAAGTAGATAATTTTTATATAAAATACACAAACTGCTTTAGATCAGACCAAACAATATTTTAAAACTGTCAAGGGCGACTAATGATAGAATTGGAAAATGATTGAAAGATAACAAAAAAGTGTAAATAAATTTGGTTATGATAAACCAAAATAAAAAAAATAAACACTTGTAGAGTTTCAGAAAAAGAAAAACTGTATATTATGAATTATTTTTTTAAAAAAAAAATACTAAATGGTAATGGGAATAGAATCATTCAAATAAAAGCATCTGGAATTTTTTTTTAATGATCTGTTTGAAACAATTGAATATCTAGAGATTCATAAAATAATACAAGAGTATTAATAATGGTAAAAAATATAATTGTAAATTAGCAAGAATGTTACAAAAGAGACTAAATGACTCATAACTCTTAAACAGCATCTTGATGCTAGAAGAAAAGTTGTTTCAGCAATTGCTAAATGAGAATGAAATTATCTTGAAATGCATAGAAGAGTTTTATAAAGACTTATGTAGCAGTAAACAACAACTAAACAAAACAATTAATATCATTACTTTATCTTTTGAATTATCATGTATTTTAAATAGTTAGATGAGACTTAGAATTAAGTTTATGAAGAAGGAAAAAGCTCCAGAAAGTGATGAAATTATTACTGATATTTTAAAAGAACTAGAGGGAAAAATAGAAAAATTGTTGCCAAAGTTATCTACCAAAGTTTAAATAATAAAGATGTAATAGATAATTGGAAGAATGCAGTAGTATATTGATATTCAATAAAGGTGATGAAGAAATTATTAAAAATGATAGATTTGTCAGACTTGTATCAGTTCTATACTAAATATTTATCTAGAAAATTACAACTTGTCCCCAGAATATTTTGAAATCTAACCAATCTAAAAAAGGTAGATTTAAAAGTAGTTTGACTATAGTGGATCATAGCCAAATATTTAGAGAATAGAAAAAACAATAAAAATAAATTGCTATTAGAGATTTGTATATAAAAAGACATTTGATTCTATAAGTATTTCCATAATAATTAAAGCTTTGAATGTTATATTCTGAAAAAATATTTAATAAAATGCATCAGAAATGATTAGATTACATGACAATACTAAGAAGATTAACATAACAAAGTAATTCCATATATACAAACGTTTTGAGCAGTTTTACAAAAAAAAAATATATTTCATTGATTAAATTGGGAAGGTAAGAGAGTAACAGTAAATGGTGATTATTTAAGACAGCTAGATTTTGCAAATGATATGGCTGCTATTGCAAATGCTGCTTCAGATCTTCAAAAAATATTGCATCATAAGATGAAAGTAGGAAAGTAGAACAAAAAAAATAATAAACACTAACAATATTCAATAGATCTTATTTGAAGAAAAAATTAAACTGCTAATAATTAATTAGAAATTAGCAATTACAATTACTTCACTTGGATTATTAATATTAATGAAAACATAATGGATGAAATTAATCATAGAACTAAACTTGGATTAAGTGCCTTTGGTAAAAATAACTTGTTATTAAAAATATATGTCTATACATTCAAATATATGAGGTTTACCACTTCTTAATTATGGATCTGAGAATAAGTAATTTACAAAAATAGCAATACAGATACTTCACACTTCTCACCAACAAGTAACAAGAAAAAATCCAAAATGAAAGAAACAAATTGACATCATTAAAAGAATTAAGAAATTGATATGGAACTGGGCTAGACATAGTACTAGAAGAGATGACAGTAGATTGATAGTTAAAATTTTTAATTTGAATCTCCAAGTTGATTATAAAAGATTTAGAAAAAGAGCATATGCAAAATGGTTAAATATAATAAAAAAGTTTGCTAGAGTGATATGGAAAGAGAAGTTATGGATTGGAAAATTGGATTAAACTTGAAAAGACCATCATACTGCCGTGGATGAATGATATATATATATATAAATAAAATGTCCGTTAATTAAAATACTATTGAAATAACAATAAAATGATAAATATAACGGTAATTAACTATTTATCATATACAGCTTTTACCGAAAGTACTTATGCAGGTGGAAAAAAGTTTTTTGACTCCAAAGAGTTCTTTATTAAAAGACTCTTGATAATGAGATAATTCTTGTATTATTTACATTTTTTCACATCTGTATAAATAAATATACATGCACATTTAATACAGGTGTATTTATAAGCAAGAAAAATTTCAAATAAATAATGGATTTTTAAACTTTTTAATATTTTAAAATCACTTAACTATCATAAAAGTAATCTAAAAACAAAATTTAAAACATGTCAGATAAATTTTAAGTAAGGCAACAGACATTTTATTTCGACTATTCAACTCTTCAGTTTGCCAAAATTTTTACATTTCTTAATAATGAGGCAGTAAGACTTCGGTAATCCAGTTCACCAACCTTTTAAATTAATGGGTAGTTTCATTTTGCTATAGCATCCTACATTGGAGGTAGCATTTAATAACTTGGCAAGAAATGTCACACATTTATTGTGAAATTTAAATTATATACTATACAATAAACATTTAAATAAGGCTTTAAGTTATATAAAAATATTTAATTTATAAAGGTATAGTTGTAATATTTAACTTGTCAATATTTTTTTTTAACGTATACGGTATGTAATTATATTTACATTTTACATTATGGGGTCTATCTTCTCTTCTAAAACTGTCTTCTAAACAACAAAATAAAATTAAAAAAATATTTATTTGACTCGGAACTGGAAGATGTTTGCCTCTCCCGTGAAATTATTAAAATTTAAAAACACACACACATATATATAATACATGCCAAACTAGGCATTTAAAGTCATTTTAAATATAGAAAAAGATTGTTTATATATCATATATACTGTATGTTTTTGAAGAACAGTAGAACTTTACAAAAACTGAGAACTGTATACAAATATAGTTATATATATATTTTACTGCTTAAAGACCATTTGGTTTAAAGGAGTTGATGTAAGTTCAACTAGTTGTTATTTCTATGAGAAAAAATGAGATAAATTATCTCCCATCCCTATAAAATTTAAAATTTACATTAAGCATATTCTGTCATATTTAATGCTTAATTGTACTGATCTTTACCTACACCTTCATTGATAACTTCATTCCACTAATAGTCACTATTCATTCCCATTATTTCTTTTTTAAAGCTTTCATTCCAATGAATGACTGATGTAAAATTTTGGTATTTCCATCTTGGACAATATAACTTATTGCTAATCTACTGCTAGCTTGTTCATTTAGTCATTGCAGTATATTTGTTTATCTTATCAACAAAATAAGACTACTTATTTCTAAACTATCACTAGCTTATTCTTTTAACCATTATATTGTGGTCATTTATTTTATTATCTTAACCAGTGGTTCCCAAAGTGGGTGGTACCACCCGCCAGTGGACACTGAAGCCTTTTAGAAGGGTGATAGTGAGTTCAGAAGCATTTGGGGATGTTCAGACAGTCTAGCCTTTTTTTCCATACAAACTGATGATACACATTATTGATTTTAACTTGCTCTTAAACCACTAATTTTTACATTATTTTGCCAATTTTACAGTCATTTTATAAAGAAAAACATAATATAATACTTAAAAACATATTCAATAATATTTAAATTTAAAGTTATAACAATGGGATAAGGCTTATCTTCCAAGGTGCTGATTGGTTGTTTCTCATTTTCAACAAAAGGGAGTGCTTGTCAACAAATTGGACATTTGTAAGTTCTTTATTTTGATTTTCAGAATGAAAATGTATGTTTTAGAGTATTTTTTTTACATATTATTATTTTCATAAAATATGCTCAAAAATATAACTATTTGCAAAGAATAGATCATTTTTTTCTCAATTATAAAAAGAAATTTTATTTTTTTAAAAAGTTCATTTACTTTAATAATCTGACAAATTATTAATTTGATTTTTCGAAATTAAACTAAAGTGATTATAATTTTAAAAGACAAATATATTTTTGAAATGGTGTTATTTTATCTAGCATCCCACTTCACCTATTATGTTCTATAGTAGTATCCTTTCTTTAATTCAAACCCCTTCAAGTCCACATATATTATCATATATTAATGTATATTATTATATATTAACATGTAGTAGTGTTTAATAAGGTATATTAATGTATGTGTACACATATATAAGCATATGTTTGTATACACACAAATATTAATATCTGTATATGTATAGTTATAATTTATATACAAATTAAAAGTAAGTTATGTAAACATTGTTGTATGTGTACAAGTGCACCTATATATAGGCAAATAGAACTGCAAAACAATAGATTTTATAAATGTTGGAATGCAATTAAATTATTTTATCTTTAATTTGCTATAAATTTATTATACAAATTTATTTTTATTCAGTTTTGTATCTGCATATAAATTTCCAATTCTTGGGGTGGTAAGATTACATATGTAACAAAATGTTTACAGGACTTAAAATCTGTTTTAAAAGATTGTCTCTTTCTTGGAAATTGTCCTGCCACATGCATCTGGTTTAATTAGTGTAGAAATCAAGAGCACATTTGAAAATAACATTAAAATAAAATTTAAACAGAGACAAAATCAGTCAAGCTGCATTATTTTATGAATTACTTAGATTTTGCTTTTGTCTTTTCTAAATTTAATAAAGATATGTTAAAACTTAAAATTAAAACTTATAAATTGTAAACAAGTTCATGGCTTTTGCAGGGGAGAGTCAGGAAATTAGTATAAAAAACCTGGGGGCCATGTCCATTTTCATAATGGAAATGAGTAGCTAGAAGGCTCAAATTTTGCCACCTTCCAAAGACCAGTCTATAGGAATGGAGGAGTTTAAGATCATCAGTCTGCCATGAAGATATTCGACAAGCAGCCACTGAAGAATGCCAGTGATAAATGCTATGAAGGATGTCTCAGCTAGATTATTGGTAACATTTCTTTCTGCAGAGCTCTTTAAAATAAATCTACAGCTAAACTATTTTAATAATTTCTTAAGCTAACTATAAGATTGACTGATCATAAATTTATAAACTTAAATGATTTCTTAATAATTAAACTCTGTAACCTAAATAATGTACTGTAATAAATTTTTTATGTAATTCTGAATTTAATAATAATATATGTAAGAATCTTGCCTATATTTAAATGAATAATCATAGCTAATAATTCTCCTAAATTATAATAATTGTATTCAGTTATTATTGCTATATTCTTTCTAATCTGCGGACATTCCTATTTTATTTTTTTTATTTTATATTATTTATTTCATTGATATTATAATACGCAATGATTCAAATTGGAGATGAGTAATATTTGCCATTTTAGAGAGTTGATTAGAAGCTCTGTCTTGTAATTGATTTATGTTGCTTCACATTGTTATTTTTTCTTTGTATTTTTACTTTGTAAGTTTGGAATAAACAATTTTCTAATACATTTGATGGTGTTTTAATTATTACAATAAGATTTTTACTAATGTAATGAAGCAGTCAGATCTAAGTTTGATCCTAGCTTCATGAGATCCCACCTTTAACCTAGTTCAGACCCTGTCAGTAACAATGAATATTTCTGAATGTAATGAGACTTTATACCATCTTCAATATACATTAACTTTAATTAAAACTAAAGCTATTATTTAAAACTTTATTGAAACTGATTATCATATGTTTAATTCTATGAATATTATCAATCACTATCAACAGCCATGGAGCTTTGAAAGCACTAAGCTTTAAATAAATTATTAATAAATATAACTTCTTTAATGAGCATTAAAAGCACATAATTATTGATATTATTAATTACCTCATGATAAAATATTCATGAAAATATATATATTTTAACTATTTCAATTAGGTGTATATTATTTGTGAATAGCTAAATATATGTTCGTTATAAAATTTCATTACATCGGAATGTTTTATTTTATATTTTATGATTTTGTTCAAATTTTTATGATTAAAAGTTACATTCCTTCGATAAGCTTTCAGATCATCCTTTCCCAAAGACAATAGGGAATCTTCTATTAATTAGTTAAAATGATAAGTTAAAACTTTAAGGATGGTTCTAAATTAAAATCATTTGTTCAGATTTTACAAATTCATTTTCTAAATAGAAAATGAATTCAAAGTTAATGGATTTGAAAGTCTTATCGGAGTAATGGATTGGAAATCAATCAGAGAAATTTTTGGTTAGTAATAATGTAAAAGTTTTATCCCCAAGGCATCAAAATCAGAATAGGCAGGAAACCATAGGAAAGAGTATAAATACCCTGGAAAAGTTTCTGTAGAAGAGCCATTATTATTGATTTAAGAGGAGTTGCCACCAGAAACTACAACCTTTTTAATTTTGAATTTTAATAGTATTTTCAGCATGGTACATGGCTAACTTTGGGAATCTGATTGCTGGATCCCAGAGTTCTCCAACAAATCTTCAAAATGTTGCTATTAAATTAGAACATTTCAATACTGATCATAAGCTGCCTAAACTCCAAAAGGAAACTAATCTATAAATGAATTCTATGTGAATCAAGTGCATACCTATGTTGTCTCCTAAATCCAGCTGGACTCTATATTCCTAAATCAATAAGTGAGCCATGGAAGAACTGGTAACCTTTTATTTTATAAACTGCAACTTTCTGGTTTGTTCATGAACTATATTTCAAATCATGATTTAAGTTAACTACTGCCTGAAATTTCTCTATTTACTTTATAATGCATTAAATTTTGTTATAGTAATTCTCTATTCTCTTATATCTCTAGTCTTAAAATTAATATCTTGTTAATTTCTTTCTCCTACTATGGTGGTTCATTTTAACTAATTCTAACTGTATTTATTTTAATGATTATTAATATCATTTATTTGCAATAATATGCCAGTAATACTTTCAACTCGATAATAATATCCTTTGTTTAAACTTACCCTAAGAAAATAGTATTGCATTAAATTTTATAGCCTAATTATTGCCCGTTAGAACTAAATTAATAACAGTTCTATTAATTATCAAGATGAAAGATTTATTTAATGTTTGATATTATTTTACCAATGACTGATAAGTATTATTAGTTCAGTTTATGATCACTATGCTCCCAACTAGTTTATTTAATTTACACAAAATTATCTATTCATATTGATTACATTTATTAATGTTTTACAAAAGTTAATAAGGAAAATAAAATAAATATATTCTAATTTAAATTTCATATTTTATATTTGTGTTCAGGGAGGGCATGATATAAAGGGTATTATTATTACAATTATATAATTGCATTTAAGCACATTCATTCTGAGTAAGTTTGATTTTAATCTGATATGATCAGGTCATTATGTTAAGCATCTATTATATAATTTGGGCTTTATTAATCAAATATGATTATTATTATGTCAATACTATTCAGAACATTGCTAAAATGAGCCACACTCTTGCTTCTTGGGTTTGTCATTTTGGTGATTTTATTTGATATTTTAAAATATAGGAAGAAATCACTTCCTCACTCACTCATCACTTTATTGGAACACCAAAGGTTTGTGGTTGAGTCCCTATCTGGCTTTGCCCATATTCCATGGATCATTTGTGGGGCAGAAAGAACTTGTTGAATACAAGCCACTCTTAGGCTTCTTGAATCATCGACAAAATCATTTTATTTCATATTCATTTTGCTGCTCATAATGTGTTAATACTATTTCATTTCTTAGTTCAAATAAAGGCCCACTCTTTTGCTTTATAAATCGTAATGAATTGATTTCATTAAAATCAAACCATTTTATATTTATCGATAATTTAAATAATTTCTTTGTTAAGTATTGAAGTCGTACCCTATGTATTTATCATGCTGTTCATGAACTTATTTATGGATGTGTGGAAAATAAAACTCACCTCTTTCTTACATAAAATTAGAAACATATTTTCTTTTCCAAATAAAATACCAAATAATGAATAATGTAGGTAATTCGTTTGGCACAAACACCATAGATATCTTCACTTATGCAGGTCTGTTTTGTCAGGGCATACACAGATATATATATATTTCTTAAGTACTTACGTATTAATTATTGGCATATGAGTACAACTGCCATTATTTATTGTACATTGTAGTTTCATACTCTAAAGACTAGAGATAATTTATAATAATCATCATGATTATTTGAACAAATATTTGCTTGTTATTAAATATTTTATATAACATACTTGGTTGGATTGTTTATTATTTATTAATTAGTTTTAGATATTTATGCTCACTATTTGTATTGGCAACCCAATTATACATATATTAATTTATTCAGAAATATCCATAGTCATTTTATCATACTTTAGTTAGAGTTAGATAAGTGGTCTCATTAATTGTCATATCTGTTGAGCTAGTTCATGGCTTATAATCTCATGTGCCATCAATATGTGTTATCTATTAGGTTTTGATCTGAGCTCGTGAATTGGGTTCGAATTCAGTTTGGTCTTTGATATAATTCTTTGGTTTGACTGGGTTTGAAGTCCAGTTTCATGGGTTTCAGTTCATGTTAGGTGGAAAATATATTTTGAATGGTACAGTAATACAATCTCCTAATACATATTCTGAATTTTCATATTTAAATATTGAATGAAAATGTGCATAATGTTATTCGAACATACACTTTACAATCTTGACATATGGGCTACATTTTATCAAAATTGGTATAGCAATAACTGTGTTCAAGATGAAGCACATAATGGCCATTACTTTTTCAATAATTTAATACCATAAGCAATAATATATCATTAGTTGCTATTTACATCAAAAATATCAGATTGAACGTGGAAAACTGTTATAATGGAGAGGGGGGTGCATTACAAAATTTATATCTTGCAAAGTGGGCAATGGCCAAAAAAAGTTTGGGAACCTATGATATAAACTATTCTAACTAATTATAAACTGTCTATGCTTGATTTAGTGAGAATAAATATTTTTCATAGTTATTCTAGTATAAAACCTATGTAAATATATAAGCATGTTAGTATTTCAATATTAGGCTAGAAAAAAAGGTAGACACCAGTAAAGGATATTTCAATAATTTTATATTGAAGATTTAAATCAGGTGAGTCAAGATATATTTTTTACCTAAAATTTGAAAAGAAATGGAAAGAAGCTGTCTATAAAAGTGTGATTTTAACATTTAACTCTCAAAATTTAGAACTTATGAACATAATATAAAAATTAATAATTTTAAATATATTTAATTTTTTTTTTTTTAGCTATATCCATCATTGTAAGTAACTTTAAGAATGTATCATTGATGTGCATGATGTTATTTTTTAAAAAAAGAGAGAAAAAAAGGACTTATTTTATTTGACACTAATATAATTTGCATAATGAATGCAATCTATTTATCATAATACTTTTGGATGTGTTTATTTAATAATTTTAATAATATGGTTAAGATTGTAATTTTAAAAATAAATTAGTGAATAAAGTAGTTCCCATATTTAAGCAAAGAAATATTTTATTTTGCTATTAAATAATAATTTATTTAGATAAACATAAGAAGGCAATTTGTAATATATATTAAATGTTAAAAGTTTATCGTCAAGTAGAAAAGATGGAATACCTAATAACGATGTTAATTAAATATATAGTTATTGTTTGTAAGTAATTAAACCTCATAATGGAAAATACAATATATTTAATTTTTTTCAGATTTATTTATGTCGTTTGTTTCTTCTTACACATGAAAGATATTTACAAATTTCTAGAGTAAATAAGATTTTATCAAAACAAACATGTCTAGAGTCAATAAAATTTATTGTTATATTCTGTAAGTTCATCGTAAATTTAATTTATGATAACTCTGATACCTATAGACAAATACTTCCTAAAGGACCACTGATTTGTTGTATAATATTTATTGATCATTTACTACCAGTATTGCAAGAATTATATACGTTGCTATATACATGTAGTCAATCTATAGAATCATTATCATCTTCATATATAATTATATTAGATTATTTATTATGATGATAATCATAAATGATCTGCCCATAACATGCTAGAAATACAAGTCACAAGCACAGTAATATGAAATTGTATGGATGACAGTGTGAGAAGCAAATATTGAATTTGTATATATTTGTTTTTACACAGAAGATTAGAAAAATGGTAGAAAATGAGTAACGTGTGTGTTAGGATCTTTTTTAAATGTATTTCGCGCATAACAATTTTATTTATTATATTTTGCTTATTTATAATATGAATCATAGAGGAATAAAAAAGAAATCACTTTAAAAGAATATATGTAAAAAGATTTAAAGTAATCAGTTTTATTTATTTAGTTTAATTTCTTTCTTTTATTATTATTCTCTGCAATTATGATTTAATATTTATGATTAAAATGACAAGTATTTTTAACATGAATAAAAAAATTATAAGCCTATTTTAACTGTTTCATCTCATTTCTTTACTGATTAATTACACGTTTGAGATATAAGTTAATGGAATTCCCAATATATTTTTCAAGTATGTTTATACTTTAACCAAAGTGAAAAAAAAATTTAGTTGTTTTATTTGACTTAAGTAAAAATTAAGATTAACAAAGAAAAGTAATATATAAAATATATTATGTTGTTTATGAGAAAATCAAAAGTCTAAAATAGAGCATATTTGTACATGTTTCTAAAAAGATAACAAAAATAGAAATTTAAAGTTTAAAATTGAATTCAATAAAAATTTTAAAAAACTTACATGGAATCCACTTTTAGGAAAGAGCTTATCAAAATGTTTTGCAAAACAGAAATTACAAAATATACATCTATTTCTTAACTTTTGTTTTGCAAAACATTTTGATAAGCACTTTCCTAAAAGTGGATTCCATGTAGTAAATCACATTCGATGTAAAATAAATTAATAATATTTAAATGATAATTGATTTTGAATTATTTATCTGGGTAAATATATAATAAAGTTGATTTTTTATTTTAACCCAAGATAAAATTAATCTTTTTTTTAAATAAGAATAAGCATAGCTTGATAGTACTGAATTCTTCTAAAATAATATATCAGCATGATAATATTGAATTTCTCTAAATTAAAATATTAGCTTTTTATTCAAAAGTTTTGCAATAAAGATTATAAATGTCTTAAGTTTTAATTTTTATCTTAATTAAATTGTATAATAATAATAATAATAATAATAAATCTGTGG
>JAQFVV010001750.1:0-48591 GCA_028023455.1 Epiperipatus broadwayi | reverse complement strand
TTTGTCAATCCTCCTGTTTCAACCTACTATATACTATAGTAGTATTTCTATATAAGTATCTATCACCAAATCCTCATATATCAGGTTAATATTATATCCAAATCAGGCTAGATTTAAATATAAAGGTATTAGTTATGTATGAGTGTGTATATTTTAAGTCTACAAGATAAAAAGTGTATCTGTATATGTAAAAAAACCCATATATACACGCACATATATTTCTAGGAGTAAATTAATGAAAACTGTGTTGTATGTGTAATGAGAGACTACATATATGCAGGAAAGAATAATGTTAACAGATTTAAAACATTATAAATTTATTTATTTAAAACATTTATTCTAAAGAAAATTAATATTTGAAATTATTGTATATTTCTGCATATATTGCTAAATTAAAAATCAAGTTACATATATAACCAGATGTTTTTCATTTATAGATTTGTTTTTGAAAAATTGGTATTATGAAAGTCCATTTATAGATTTGTTTTTGAAAAATTGGTATTATAAAATTTAATCTTTCTCACTTTTCCAAACCAAAAGTAACACTAACCTGTAGGATAAATTATCCTGCTTAATTAAAAAGAAATAGTAAATGACCAGATGTAAACCTTCGCTATAAGAAATAAAAACAAAGTAATTATACGATTCTAAGAAAACAGCGAGAAAATTATCAAAACAAAGCTAGAAAATTACTATAACCAAGAAGGGGGGGGGGATAAGCTGAATATATAAGCTTCTGTGGCCATTTTGAGAGGATTCAGGCATTTTCATTCAACAACTGATGTTTAAAATTATTAATGAAAATGAAAGTTGAGTAGAAGGCATTTTCTCTTGCCTTTCAGACCTGGGAGTCTACCGATGTGGGAAACATCAATAGGAGAAACCGTGTGATGAAGCAATTGCCCAAACTTTCAATATGGAACAAGCTTTCAATATGGAACAAGTGCAAGCAGTAAAAGAGAGCCTGGTAAAAACTTTCCTCTACTTAAAGATTAATAACTCATCTAAAATGCGATAATTCCTAAAGCTAGCTAAATTTAAACTCTATGGCCATAGCAATAATGTAAACTTAAATCCACTACTAAATGTAATTTTGATTTCTTTTGTTTTCACCTTAAAATCTTGCCTGATTTGCATTTATATTTGATTTACATTTAATTTAATATTTGATTTGGTTTAATAACTAATTTGAGTTAATATCATATTTATTGAGTTATGTAATTATTAATTTATGTGTTGGTTTGCTAAGTTATCTCCGATTGATCTAGTTCCACGTAATTACAGTTTTCTGACTTATTTAGTTGTGACTTGCTTAAAGTGATTGATTTTAAATTAATTATTATAAATTTCATTACATATAATTTTAAATGCTTCATTCTAGAATGATAATTAAGTTTCTAGTTTATTTTACATATTATCACTTAATGATATATGCTTTTACAAATTTTAATATAATAATAGTATTTGCCTTAATTAATTCTTGTACACAACTTAAATTTGTCTTGAACTGGGTCAATCAGATATAAATGAATTGCATTGCAATTCCATTTTAAACTATGATAAGACAGAGTCAAATTTTAGATATCTATTCGTTAAACATACATTCTTTCTAAGTAAACCTATGCCACTTTATGATTTTCCATTGCTTTAGTAGTTTGTGCTATAGTTATTTAAGGTGGGATTTTACTGCCAACTAAATGCTTGTGAGGAGCCATTACAGCTTCACACCTAGAGAATAATAGGATGCAAAAGAAGCCCATTTTGAAAGGGTTAAAATAGCTTGTTTTAAGAGTTAATTAAAAAGCATAAAGCTGTTTTAAGATAGATTCGCTTTCAATATATTAAACTAATGTTTAGCTGGAGTGATTGAGATACAGCATAGAGCTATAACTTTAGATCTTAAGGCCCAATAATGTGCTGTACTTTCTTCCAGAGTTATAAATTCCTATATAGATAGCTTTATAAATTAGATTCCAAGTTTTTCCTTAATAGCATACTTATACATGCTACCTAATGAACTGATATACAGTAGTTTCATGAAGGAAACTAGTGTTTAGCATCATTAAATTTTAATTATATAATGTGGTCAGCGGTGTGAGTGTGTTTTTAAATGCTACGGCGTATATATATATATATTTGTTGCTGTATTCCTTAATGGTTTGTACGTGGTCGCGTTGCACCATTACTCTTAGTTCAGGCAATTTTCTTCTTCAAAATGGTGGATGGGTTTGAACCTCCTCATTCTGCATCCTTAGGAATGGAGCATAAAACTCCCACTCAAATAAATTGCTCGATCAGCCAGACTAAAGGTCGTTTATTTACAGCAATGAATACGGTGAAAAGAGAACCATTACTTGGTAAAAATCTCATAAAAAGACACACTCGAGATGCAAGGGCTCAAGACCATTTTAGACTACATCATTTACATTCTAGTTTGGCCAATTAAATTTCTTTTGAAGTTTTTTATTTTTAATTAATTAAATTATTTTTTCAAAACTAACCATAGTTACAGAAAATATTAAAAACAAAGGGAAAGTGGTATATATTTCAATAAATCCACTTTTCAAATCTAACTTATTTAAAATTACTTAACATATTTTTCAATTGGATCTTTTTTCAATAATAAAATCACTTGAATTAACTATTTTGTAAATAAATCGAAATTAAGATTCGAATTTTTAATTTTAAAAGTAACCTATTAAAATTTGAAAATATTTCACCAAAAAACCCATGAAAATAAATGAGGAAGCTTATATGTCTCTCTTGATCGCATGGACTTTCAATGAGCATTGCCTTTCTTTATGATTTAGTAGCTCACTGCTATGGTCAGACGGATCTTTGATTCGATCTATACTTTTAAAAATTTATTAATGGATAAATCGTCATCTCTATATGATAAAATCACAAACTTTTATTATTTATTTTTCCATTATAACACATTGAATATTTTATTATACGTTTGTAAAATTAAATATTTAAACACAAAACGGATGTACACGCATTTAAAGACAGATGTACATTATTCGAAATTAAAACTATCAATCTTTTCTTTAAAGTCTGAAAACAAGTTCTAAGATAAAGAACAGTTTTTAACATTCATTAGAATAAATCAAATTAGTCTTACGAATATAATTAAACAAAATTATAAAACATTTCGCATTTGCATATAAATTATTTTATATTTACAATTTAACATATAGATTTAATTTTTATTTATTACTAATTATTATAAATGTATGATTTACAAATGATAAAAAATCTCTACATATTTTTCATTATTTAAAAAGAAAAATAGTCACTATTATTATTTATTATCAATTAGGAGATAAATCCATATACTAAAGAAGATCCCTTTTTTTGAGCCTTTCTTTAATATTATTTTTTTAAGATCATTACTTGACTTCATTTTTTATCCCCCCCCCCCATAAGTCTAGTCCTTCATAACAGTTTTTTTATAATTACTTTATTTCCAAGCACATATGTAATCAATTTTTTTGTCACATTCTTATCAAAAAATTTTTTTCCCATTCCTACTATTATTTGTCCAGCTTCTTCTTCATCATCATCATCATCTTTTTTTCCTTCTTTTCTTATTATTTTTAAATCCATATTAAATGTTTAATAAAAGTTCTATTTCAATAGTCCATCAACTCTTATTACAAGGCATGCCTTTAGTGCAATTTTTATTATCAGTTAACCAACTTTTCAGATATTTAAAACAAGAGCTCGTTTTATAATCTTCTGCTTTATGAATAACTTTGTTTTTTCTTTAATTTTTATTGATTAAAGTTTTAAGCACGTTTTCATACTTTTTATTTTAAATTTTCGAATATTCCTAACTAGCCAATTAAGAAATCATTAACTTTATTTTTATTATCTAAAAATACTGGGATTTTATCAGTAAATCTAAATAATTAACCATTCAACCTTTATTAAAGTAGATAATATTTTTTTCTTACTTGATAAAATGTCTAAATAATATTATGAATATTTTCTGATTTATGTATATATTTTTTTAATAAACATCTTTTTTCTCCCTTCAGGATTTTGCACAATATGTTTAATCAAATAAATCAGTTTGTTATCTTAAATACATGTCTCTTTACTGAAATATATTAAACTTTCTTTATATTTTAATATGTGGAAATTTCCTTTTATAATTTTATTTAGAAAAAACAACATAGTCAGATGTTAATAAAACAGTAATCCATCAAGATAGAAAACTGTTAATGCTTTTTTTTGTGTGCTTAAAAGGAATTCCCTTCTAAGTGCTTCCCTCTATATAGCAACTAAAGCAGTACTTAGGAGACAATTTAAGTGCAAAAAGTATGAACAGCTTACTATTTTGATTGGTTACTGACTTATTAACATCTGACTGTGGTTTTTCCTAAATAAAATTATAAGTGAAAATTTCCACATATTAAAAAATTTTCATCAATTGCATTTGTGAAATTATTAAATTATAATTTGTACACACACACACACACACACATTATATATATATATAAATACTACAACAGAGATTAAATATGGTAAATGAATAACCATAATTATGATGCACATATGTTGAAAGTATACTTGGTCTACCTAATTTCATTTAACACATTTAATCTCTGATGTAGGATTTTTATATTATTACTAATAATGACAGAGAATCTAAATGTTATATATATATATACCATTAAAAAGCAGTCAAGATTTAGACAATCCCAATAATCAATAACAATATACAATTTCAAACTGTTGTCAAGGCAACCACCTTTTAACAATAAAGCATTGATAATAGTTTGAACTTGTTGATTGTTATTGATATTGGGATTGTCTAAGTGTTGATTGGTTTTTAATAATTACTTACAAATCCATTTCTCCTTGAACATTATTACACTTATTATTTATATATGTATATATATATATGAGAGATAGATTAACATTGATATATATAAATTTCAGCATTAATCTTTACTACAATTGCAAGTCATGCCCTTCTATCTATTCTGAATCTAATCCGCTCATCAAGTAAATACATTTTTAATTTATTAAAAATTAACTTATTCAAGATTCTAATCATTATCATAACTGCATGGATTCTTAAGTTATTTATTGTAAAACTTTCACTTTTTATTAAATTAGTCTTTCTTTAATGGAATCTTTAATCACTGAAAGGAAACTACCTACTCATTTTCTGTTTCACAAATTACATTGCAAATTCCAACTGATTCCCTAAAACCATTTTTTAAAAGCATTTATTCCAAGTGTAACAGTATAGTTTAAAAATATTATTTACATTTTAACACATCTTAGTTTATATCTTATAACGCAATTAAAAAATGCAACTTCTCTTGGGTAAAAATGTCAGTATAAAAGCATGCATTATTGCTACTATTTAAAACTAATTATTAAACTATCTCATTTAAGTTTCATATCTGCTTTAATGTTTAAAACTATCCTAAAATAATAAACCATTTCATAACTTTATTTAAAATATTCATATAATGTTAAAAGAACAAGTAAAATAGTTTAACATTTGAATAAAAAATTGCCAACTTAAATCCACTGCAGTTGAAAAATTTTGAGTCAAAACTATCATCATTTATTTTTTTCCTGCTCAAATAAAATTTAATATATTTTTATGTAATTTTTCAATACTTTTCATATGTTATTTGACTATTTTTTATTTTTTAAAATCTATTGCTATTTCTTGTAAGATTTGGTTTTTTATTTATTAAACATACATTATTATCTAATGACAAATCAAATGCAGATTCTAATCAAAGATAAGACTGTCTTTTAATTAGTTTATGAAAACAATTATTAATTATTATATTGTCAGTATCTTGAAATTTTCAAATAGTACAACTTTTTATCCTAGGTGAAATTTCTGAAACAATTCGGGATTTCAATAGCTCTTTATACTAATGATCAAAGTGTCATCTAAATTTTCTAAAGGTTAAAAAATATTTTATTCAGAAGTTTGACAAATAGTATTTACAATATTCATTGTCAACATTTTTTAAAATTATGAATTCATTGCAGATAAATCTAAAATTTTGTCAACTTTAATTTTTATCTCAATGTCAGTTCAACAATTTATTTTGAGCTCACATGAACTTTGTTTCTTAAAATCTTCTGAAATTCAAAATAAGATTTTAATTATTCACATATTGACATCTCTTTATGCTTAGACAAATTTATTTAAGATTCTTAATTTTGTCAATAATGTCAGAGATAAATATTTCACTATCATTTCTTATTTTGCTTTCAACCATTTTTTTTAATTCATTCTAACACAGTCTTTTTGCTATATTGTTTTCAATCTCTGCATTGAATTTATTTATTATCAAATGTCTACATCTCACATTTACAAAAACCTTTGATAATAACTATTTATTAACAATTTCATTTTTAAAATTAAATTATTTCTACAAAAAGAGGTGTTTTTATGATTATTTTTACTTAATAGGCTCTCATAAAATATAATAATTTCCTTCATTTTTGTGATTATTAATTTGCAAATCATTTAAATGAATCCTAATTTTTTCATTTTTTTCTGAAAAATCTTTGAGCATTTGTCTTGTTTTTTAGTGTTTATCTTTAGTTACTGTTTTTATTTATCATTCTGAAGCATTTTTGAAAAAAGCAAATGTATCCTCAGACAAAACTGAAATACTTAAGAAAAAGTTCAATTTATATTTAATTTTCTTTATTTTTCATTTTAATCCATGAAAATTTCCTCTAAGGTTGCTAATACAATTGAATAAAAATGAAACTGTAATCTTAATAATGTTAATAGATTTATGATATTTTGCTTCAAAATTATAAATACATCAGGAAAATAAGCTTAGAGACAAATATCTTTTTATAACACGTAAATTCAATGCAAAATAAAGTAATTCATTCTTCCATTTCCATAATTATTTTTAATATTTGATAGTGATTTAGCTTTTTAAATTTGTTTAAATTTTTTGATTGTTAGTTGTCTATAGCTAGTTTTAATATAATATTAGTAAATATATACAAATAAAAAAAATATAAACATATCTTATTTTCAATACAGCATTCTTATTCAATCCAGTTCCTTTTCCTCTTCACATTTTTATCAAATCATTATTATCAAGATATTTGGTCTATATGTTGTTTTGCCAATAATTTTTCTATTTATTTATCTATTTATTTTACAATATCTATAATGATTTTAATACTTTCTAAAAATTTTCGTATTCTTTGGAGATTTAATGACTCAGTTCTTCATTAAAAACATGACATTTTTAAAGATGTGATGTTATTGGGCAGGCTACCCCACTACTTTGATCTCTATTAGCATGTACAATTTGTAAAAAATTCATCCATATTTCTGATATCATTCCTATTTTTAATAATGCATAATCTTTTGTTCTACTGGTGAAATAATTTTTTTTCAAATATAAGTTTAATATTTATTTATATAAATTTAATATTTGATTTTCTTTTGTCATTTTATTAGTATAATCTCTCAGGTCATTATTGATCCCCCCCTGCAATTTCCAACAATTTTAAATATTCAGTTCTTCTAAATTATGTTATATTCCTATTGCTTTTATATTTATCATTTTAACCCAGTAGAAAATATACAGATAAATTGAAGCTTTTTATTTTTGCTATCTAAAAAAAACCTGTGCAAATAATGCCAACAATAATCTAAATGATTGTATAAAATATATTATTTTTTTACAATTACAAATACACATGTATATGCAAAGACACAAACATATGGATCAATGTCTTTAAGTAATAACTAACTTAGAATGATTATAACTTCATCAAATTCTTTTGAATCTATATAAATATTATATCGGTGATCAAATAATGAACAACCACATAGATCCAGTTAGTTAACCTTAAGGAATCTTAATTCTTCACTTAACAAGTTATACTCATATATTTTTTTACTAATCTTATTATATATATATATCTTCCAACCTAATAAATAATGATCAAGAAGACTTCACTTACAATAAATGAGCGCATTCGTGCCATTTCTAACCTAGTAAAATAAATAGGACGTTTCGTATTACAATAAACGCTCGAATTCCATCAAAGGGAATTCGACACTTCCTTCTGATGCTTCGTAGCCAACTCTCTATTTTTATCTAATATAATATCCCGACGCTTGGTTAGTTATAATAATTCAGCTGGGAGAATGTATGCAGTTCAGACAGAGATAGAATAAAAAATTATATTAATAATAAAATAAATTTAAAAAGAAAATTTAAATAAACTAACATTCTTTCTCCATCCAAAATACATTCTCTGAGCCGTAAGCACTTGCACTATTCTACAATAAAGATGACATGATTTCCATGTCATTGTTAATATTACTGACTAAAAACAAAACATTCATCAATTTGCCACATATGTTCCCAATATTTTATTACTATACAATTTGAAAGCCTCAATCTCTTTTTAGCCATGCCACGCTTGTAATATTGATCATAATGAATCAATTCCTAATTTAAAAACACTTATAATTAACACACCAATCCTAGGGTTCTCTGTTGGTATTTAATAAAATGCTCAGTAGTATTGTGTTGTCGCATATAGACTGACATTCTGTTCGGCTATTAGGAAAACATTTACTTTATTTAAATTTGTAGGTGTCTCTTATCCACAGATCAACTATTATAATATTTAATGAGATGATAAAATCATATTCAGAGAAGAACGTATGAATTTTGAATAATCCAACTACATTTATCCAGAATCTCAATCGGAATTATGAAAAAGATAAAAGTGCTTTTGTGTCCTTCCATCATCCATGATAACACAATAATCTAAAATCAAGATTTACATACATAGACAACTTCACTTAAATGTGTATAAAACAAATGCAACCAAAACCTACATAGTTTGGGAATAAAGTGATTTTACAATACACATAAAATAAATGTTTTGGTCTGAAGTTTCAATTCCATAAATAATTCTTACTAAAATTAAAACTTTCATATAAATGAAATATTCGGATCCGCTAAGTAATTGTCTATCTGGTGTATTGAATTTGAGATTCTCCTAAATGATTTAGAATTCAAGAAAAGTGATTGTAAGTATTAAGCAAATACACTTCTTTATTTAGCACACAAGAAAAATGACTCAAAACGAATCTGTAACTAAGACCATAATTTATTTATTAAAATTTTAAATAATATTCCAATTTATTGGTTACGGCTTAACAAAAACGATCCTTTAGGATTAACATAATAAACAAACATATAGTACTTATTCGAATCCCATATAGACAAAACAAAATATAACTTTGACATTAATTGCTCTATACTTTTAGACTTGAATTCTAAATCACTTCTTCATCTTCTTTTCTTTTACATTTATGCAACTTGAATACAACAAAAAATAAATATTATATTACTTCGATACCTTAACTTATCCGCTTAGTGTATCTTATATGAACGAAAAGGCTTAACTCTATTAACCAACTATTTATTTTAAAATAAAAATAATCTGATTCTAGGCAATGGGTACAAATTTTGTTCAGTTTTCTATTAATCATATCTTTAACTAAAACATAGTTTACTATTTAGATAACTTATTATAATTTGTAAAGGCTATTGCATCAGAAGTTACACTTATTATCTTAATGAGTTACCTTCAATAACAATTGAAGTTGTTATACACATTGGATTCCTCAGTATAGTTATACTTGAGAGTAAGCTACTTAATAATTAACCTGAACTAACAAACTAGCACTTGAACCTCCATTGGCAACTAAAAATTCTTAAATCACAAGTAATTTTAAACTTACTCTCTCTATTAACTTACGTGTGGATTACCAGTACTATTCCTCATTGTTATTAATCCTGTATATTGATCAAGCATAGACTAACACACTATTCATACTGAAATGACTCGTATGGAATTAACCTCTAGTATACCCAAGTTATCTTGCCATAACTTTCTAAATAAAAACACAATGCCTGCCACACCTTCCATTATGGAATTATCTCTATTTTCTCATGAGGAATATGGAAGAACACCAGAGGTCTGTAGAGTTAATCATTACATTAAAAAAGTATGGTGGGTCTCTTGCCTCTTATTTGGTCATAATCGGAACGCACACCAAATATGGTCCTCTCCTGGAATTTTAATGAATGAAATACATTGAAGATGCATATAAATCACATGACCGTCCTAACTCTGAGAAGCAATCATTTGGGTTATAACTAAACTTGACCTCTAGATTTATTTATTCCCCCATGGAAGCATAAAGCTTTTGGGGAGATCAATTTCCATCCCAGTACAAATTAAAGACATTATAGTTATTACTTATGCGAATCTTAAGCATATACTGATGCTATTTGAGTGTAAGACAAGCACAACACACTAATTACAATGAACATCTATGTTCGGGGTATACTTAGATCAACGTCGGAACCCAATGGATAACACCTAATAAATCCATAATAATTTCCCACTTTGTCAAAGAAACATTCAACAAGTAATTGGTAGTCTAGTATCTTGAATTTAATTAAGTGAATGCGTTAACAAAGAATAATTGGGAATAAGTTCCGCAATTAACATAATATAAATTTGTTTCAAACTTTAAATAAGTAATATTCTGTATAGTACTTCTTTTACCATTACTTCTGAGCTTTCTTCCTTTACACACCCAACATATAAATTTTATACCCATAATGCATATCATAAGTACACATTTTATATAAAAAAATTCTTCTATGCCAAATATAAATTTAACCTAGAATAATCCACAGGAAAACATACCTTTATGACGACAATATCATTAAAATACTAATTTGACTATACAGCCCTTTAACCCGTTGACATAAAAAATAGCACACACATTCTTACAAATTAGTGGCAAAAAAATCATTACTTGCAATAAGTGCCTATTATTTCCACTAGAAAAAATGTTTTTCCAGTTGGGCAATTTATCTTGATGAAGAACCTGATACAACCTTCGTAGTTCACTAAGCAAATTTAAAATAAGAAACACATTTTATTATTTCATTACTATAAAAGTTGCCTCCATTCTTAAGTGCACCATTAACAAATTACAAAAAAACATAGCAGCGTTGGATGTTAACTCTTCCTTGAATTAACTGATATACTTTTGGGATCCAAGAAAACAATACATATTTTAACATGACGAATATTTGACGATTGACGATCATATATACAATTCTTTTTTTTTACTATTAAAGTATATGTATCATTTTTATTTAGCTCAGTTGGCTTAGGAATCAAACTAATGCGTGAATTTTCAAAACAATATTATTATAAGGACTGCAGCTGACTTACGTGGATATGAAGTTTTACCTAATTAAATTGATGGATAATATTACATATTATATTATAGTTATATTTAAGTCACTAATGTTTGTAGTTTTTATTCCTACTCTATAATTTGTAATTTGTCTTTAATAACGAATTCTCCGTAAAATGCACACATACAAATTTTTTTTTTGATATTTGCCTTGAGAAAATTTATATTTTCTTTTTAAAAAATATATAGGTGCATACGTTAAATATCCTTTATCATTAATATTATTTTTAGATAATTTTCAGTGAATAAAACATATTTTAACGTGGGAGCTTTACATATATTTTCAAACGTAGAGGGCCATTTCTTTTGTAGAAAGAGTTTAAATTTTCTAGTTAATTTTCCCTTGGCTTTTATAATATGTCTTTTAAATTATAAATTTTCTTTAATACCACGAAAAGATTATTAAATAAGGTAAAGTTAACAAATAATTGTTTATTTCCTGAGATTACTTATATTGCTTAATTTAAATCTAATGACGCCTCCGTGATTACTGTAGTTAATACTGGTCATTTTAAACTTTAGCATAAGAGAGTACATTTTTGCGTATAAAAGCTTTAAAATAGGTAGACGGTCACAGAAAACAGAATATCTCATCAAATAGGATGAGCTACACATGATATTATCAAACATTTATTGGGCTTACATTAACTTCTGCATTAAAAATAATAAAAATTTGTTACCGAATTTCAGAACTGCTTCCTCCTGGTAAAACTAATGTCAGACTAAACTTTCTTCAATTTGTTTGGCGGTCTTGTTTTAGCGACCCCTTATTAGAGAAATAATCATTTAATTATACATAAAAAAAAGAAAGGTAAAAAAAACTTATTACAGTCATATATTTTTCCGTATAATTTAAATGGATTACCAAGTAATTTGACAAATAATGAAAATAATAAATACATTTAATTAACAATGCTTATTAATGATGTATAATTCGGCCTACATATTTTATCTAAAATAATTTCAAAACCATCAGAAGTTATTGTGTTTTATGATCAGATATTCATCTACATTTCCTCTACCCATCCAAAATCAATTACTGTTTATAATATGTGCTTTTATACTATATTTAATTGGTCTTATTGTTAATATTTTTATTAAATTATTCATGCTCTTCTTCAAAATGACATCAAATTACTAAATTTATTAGTTATTTGTTTAAAATACATTAAAGTGAGTAAATAGCATACTTTATTAATCAATTAATATTATTATTATTTTACTTTTTTATTTCCTAGAAAAGGATAGCATTGTTTTCCTGTGGAAACGATGCTAAATAAACCAAGTGTCAATAACACTAGGTTACAATATATATATAGGATATTTTAAAATTAAAAAAATCTATAAAAATTATTGTATTTTTAAAGTCGGGCATCAAAACAGGTTTTTAAGTTTTAAGTGCATACAAAAACATTGGCAGATTACTTGATTGGCTCAATGAAACAAAATGGATTTATGACTGGTATGTAATAGTTTGTAATAGTTGACCAAAAAGTTCAATCAGTGCAAAAATTTCTGCATTTGCCTGCATGTACTTTGAAATCACTTCACATAATCAATAAATAACTTATCAAAAGAAATGAATATTTAAGAAATTCCACTAGTGACATTATTTTATTCTACCATTTTATTGCTATAAAATAGATATGCAGATGAAGCCACAATATGTACATCATACATTGTGTATAATATCTCATTTTGTTGATAGACTTTAATTAAAATAGATAAATATTACATATTGAATTTCTAGTATATAATACTTTTTAATATGCAAGTATGTATAACATAGGCTTTTTTTTATATTTATAGTATGCATAAATAAATTACCATTGTAGTGTAAACAAAATTTAAAATAATAGAGATAAAAAATTCTTTTTATATTAAATGCTTTTATTGACCATGAACTTACAAGAAAAAAATTGTTTCTTCAATCACAATTAGGGTTTTTAGATTTAATTTGAATAAATGAAATTAAAAGTGTGTGTAGCTCAGTATTGCTATGAATATGAGGCAACCCACCTCGAAAGCGCTAAGCATTTAATATTTGTGCATTTGTTATAGCTTCTCTTTCAAGCACTACACACACTTTTAATTTTATTTTATTATAATATTAAGAGAGACGTTTAAAATACTTAATAATTTAATTTGAAATAAAAGCATGGGAGGAGGGTCCAGAATTAAATTAAGCTAGTCCCTTATTATAAAAAATATGAAGTGATACTTAATTTCTAGAGCTCCCATGCTTTATTTTAAGTTAAATCTAAAATTCCCATTTGCCAGTGAAGAATAATTTTTTTCTTTTTAGTGCATTGTCAATAAAACCATTAACATAGAATTTTTTTAATCTCTATTATTTTTACATTTTTAATATTAGCACAATAAATGAAAATGCAAAACTATATTCTACTTTAAATTGACTGGACACTTATCCATTAGATATTTCTGCTACAAGTTAAAATGTATATTCCTTATGTATATATTTTATTTAGTATCTGTGCACAATAATATGTGTATATAAGTGATTAAAAATATGAAATATTCTTTTAAGTGAAAAGTGTTCAACATTTTTACTTTGATTGGAAATTTTTTATTTAAAAAAAAGCTTACTAAAACTATTGTAAATGAATGTCACTTAATATATATAATTTTACTTTAAATCAATTTCACACATATAATATGTATATATTGAACCAGGTGGGGTGTCTTATATTTAGTTGATCACTTGTGGGAGTAAACAAAATCTATATTACACACTTTTGAATCTTAATAAAATAACTTTATGAAATATAACTTGTAAAACTTTTATACAAAATATGATACAATTATAATTTATATATTTGATCTACACCAAAGCAATTTAAATATTGCTCCACCATGGTCCCTTAGACAGAGAAAAATAATGCCTAGAAGGCACCTGTGACCAAGCCAGAGATATATATATATAAAATATATAAAAATGTGACCATGTTTGAAGGACACAGATTTCCTCGACTGCCGAATTCAACACCTATCATTCAAAGCACTTTTTTGTTTCAGAGTAAATTCTGGGTGCCAGTCAATTACCAGAGCAATTAACATGCTTTGAACAATGGCAAACTAATTCAGCACCTAAGAAATTCCAACTAGCTCAATCAAAAGTCATACAATAACAAACTGTTTCTTCAATTAGTGATAAAAGAAATGACCAATAAGCATTAAGTTTAAAGATAATTTATTTTTAAATATGTACTTATTATTATAACTTTTAAACTACTTTAAAATTTTCTCTATTAAATATAAACAATGGTAATCTATATAATGACCACACACATTCTTAATTCATACAATAAAATATAAAATAACATAAAGCATTAAATAAATACCTGAAATTAATATATCATAAAGCATTAATATAAATGACATTTCACAAACATGCACACCAATAGTTTTTTATGCATGCTATAGAGTTCATTATTAATTGACTCTGGGAGACTTCAAGGTTAGCAATGGCTACATTATTATCAAAAATGAAATAATAAAAGTTATTCATTACCTAGAGGCTTTGGATATGGATCTCTTGCTGTTTGCTGCTTCATGTAAATTTTTCAACCAGTTGGATTTCAGGTTTTTGTGGAGGTTTAATGCTTACTATTTCATGGCACTATTCTTTAAGACAGTTAGATATCCCTAGTGGTTTTTTAAGTTGTTAGGCAGGCATTCTTTTTTCCAGGCAAATTGCTGATCTTCCATTAGACTAAGGGCTAGAGCAAAGTTGTATGATTCCAGTGGCTGTTAGCACTGCTTAGTACTCGTAAACACTGTTTGATTGACTGAACTGATTGAAGAACTGATTTAATCTGATTGTGATCTCAACTGATAGATTGAACTCAAGTGATTGCAAACTCAACTGAGAGATTGATGAAAAACTGGACTATTTATGCGATGACCTGTTGCCAATTTGTTAATTGGTTTTTATGTTCACCAGCTATATCTGTTGTTAAAATTCCTTCACTGTTTTTGATTACATTCCTCTGATAAGATTTTAATCCTGTTGTCAGTTGATATCCATTGCTAATTTGTTGTTTTGTGGATTTTTTTACTTAGTAGCCATTGCAAATTCTGTTTTTTAATTTTTAACTTTTTTAGCCATTGCAAATTCTGTTTTTTAATTTTTAACTTTTTTATATTGCTTTATCAACATGCACACATTTTGTTATACTTAAAATCCACTTGTCATTTATGCATATATATATTTCTAAAATCAATTCATTATTTAGTTTTTAAGATTACTTTTTTTTTCTTTAAATAGTTTAAATGAAAAGAGAGGGTACCTTTAATTTTATAAACGATTTATTTCTTAAACTTTTATCAAGTTAAACTTTCTCCCCCTTCTAATTAATTAATTGTAACTTTTACTGATAATGATATTTATACAAAAGTTTAAAACTCTTTAAACTTTTATAAATTATTTTTTTTTATTGAGCTGTATTTTATTTAAACTACTAATAATAGAAAAAAAAACTCTTTAGACTTTTATTCTGACTTACATATTATTTATTTATTTATTAACCTTCACGTTATTTATGAGAATTTTATTTTAGTAGTTTTTAGACAAAAATTTCACATGGATCACTTTTTCATAAGTGATACAATATTGTAATGGTCAGAATCATATAATCAGCCAACAAGATTCAGAGACCTAGCAAAAGTACTTCAAACCCAGCCTGTTTGGGATATGGTAGTCATGGAACAGTACTGAGCTTTAACCTATTTGCCAGTGCTCCAAAACATCCACTATCCAACCAATGCTCCTGATGTTACTAATGGTAATCATTTTTCTTTGGTTCTAGTGATCAGGGTAAAACAAGAACTCTATCAATTTAAACTCAGCCTGTCATGCACTAGAATTATTAAATTAATCTAAAATACTCATCAGCCCCATCAGGACCTAATATTTTTATACAGCTTATAGTACCACTTTTTTATATTTCATAGGCTCTGAATCTAAACATGGATGATTTAATTAAGTGTGGATATAGTTGGGTGGATGTGGTGAACCAGGGAATGACATGACAACTGTATAGATATACATGATTTATTAACACAAATTCAGTAGAAGATAGAAATAACAATAACAATGTTTGGATCTTATTATGATCCATGCATGGGCATTACATATGAACCAAAAATAATAATTACAATATTTAACTATCAGTTATTTGTATGATTATTACAAAAAAATCACATGTCAACAATGACAACAACAGTTATGAATCAGAAATAATAATTACAATATTTAACTATCAGTTATTGATAATGGTTAACAGTATTTAGATATCACTAGGATAAATGTATGATTTTTATAAAGAAATCACCTGTCAATAATGACAACAACAATTATGAATCAGTATGATACTGTATGGGTATTAGAAATTAACCAGAAATAATAATTACAACAAATAGTAAATATCAGTATTATACATGTATGAGCATAAAAAATTATATGTTGATAATGATAATATTTGATCAAAAAATATGCCACTATAAAATTAATATGCCACTATAATTTTAATATGCCAATTGTCAAGAGTAAACACAATACCTGGTTGTATTAAGTTAGAGGCCAGAAATATACATATAATAAATTTATGTGCGTGTTCACATACATAGGGGAAGTTAAGTATGTATTTTTATTATTATATTTACTTTTAGTATTCCCAGCAGGAGTTATCGACCAAAGCATAATTCTAGCTCCCTTTATTATTAACAGTTATATGATAAATATGGTTTATCTGTCCCGCACAACATTACTAACAGGCATGATCAAGAAATTTAATTACAGAAAACAGTGATATCTGGGTTTGAATCCCATGCTGGCTATATTATTATTGGCATTGGTGAGATAGCCAATCTCCATATTGAGCAATAAAATATATAGATAAGTTCCTATGAAAACACATTCACAGTCAGCATGGTATGTGTAGAAAATGAAGCATAGGCTATGAATCCCTATCGTCATAGAGTACCCATTTACTGGCTCAAAAACATGGCTATATCCAGGATTGGTAAAATTATCCATCTGGCAGCTCGCATAGCATTATTCGACATATATTTATTATTAAAAGCCGCATAGGCACAGATCATTCTACCAAGTAACACTGATATATTTGCCCCCAAAAAGCATTAACTCATATCTATATGGATATTTTTCTAAGCCTGTATTTAAAATTTAATAAGGTATTTATAACCTAATTAGGCTTGGCCACTTGATGGCGTTCTGGCTCACCAAAACACCTAACAAATGCCGTTTACAAGGCCTGACTTACATCTATAGAAAACATCTAATGTTTGTCTTAGCCATTAGAAGGCCGTTGGTGATGACGTAATGCAGAAATAATACAGCCTACTTCTGCTTTGCAACAGTTACTGTGAATCCACACACTTATCTTTCATGCATAGTTTGATATATATGTATGTGTAGTTTGATTAGTCAAATTTTTACAATATACGTTACACAATCTTTGTATTTGTAATGAATTTAAAAAACCTGACTTTATAGTAATTTTCCAAATGGCCACACCCTTATTTAGAGAAGGTGGCTGTGATCGCATAACTTTTTCTGCAGTTGCCGAAAACAGAAGCCGAGTATTGCTGCTGTCCAATAAAAATATACATGATTTTTTGTAAATTTCGTAGAAAGCAATATTATAAACATGTTTAATAAATAAAGAAGACATTTATATGTGTTTGTTGTTGTTTAAAAAAGTTTGAGTTTCTTTCTTTTGTCCAACTACGGTTATGATTTTGATATTTTTTATTTTAGCATTACAAACAACAGAACACTAACCCTAAAACTAACTCTAAACCTAACCCTAAACTAACCCTAAAACTAACCCTAAAACTAACCCTAAACCTAACCCTACACAGTTGTTTTGTTATGTAGAAAGCAATGATTAAGTGAAAGACATTACTAAATAGACATCACAAAAAAGTTCTAGTAATCAATCAATTAATAACTAAAAAGGAGGAATGATGATAATTTGTCCATAAACAGCGATTTAAAAATAAGGTTGTCATTTACTAAATACAAAATTAAAAAGGCGTGAAAAAAAGTTATAGCAATCAATAAATTAATAACCAAAAAAAAAACAGCGATTTAAAAATCACATGGCCCCGTAAACCATACATTGTATTGTTTTTGACTGCCAACAACACCATCAAGTGGCCAAGCCTGATTATGTTATAATTACCTTTAATAATAAATAATAATGGGAAAATTTAAGATAACCATATTTTATAGACTAAAAAATGCCCATGAGCTTAAATATAAAGCTTACCTACAAAATTATCATCGTAAATTGCTAAAGAGGCAAAAGAAATATGATTGCTGAGATAGTACTTTCCCCTAAATGTATGCACCACTAAATACACACACACACACACACATATATATATATATAGTGAGATGAACACATACTTTTATAACAAGTAATACTACCTGTTTTACATTTAAGAAACATGACTATTATTATTTTATTTAACATATAAATAAATGCATATATATATTTCATTTAATTGTCATAACAAATCTTAATCAAATCTAAATTAAATAGATAATGATTTTAACACTAAATTATATTTTTAATTTCTATTAACAAGGTATATACGAGTAAATGGTGAATTTTAATTCAGATATTTGATTTTCTCTCTCTTTTTAAAAAAATAAATGACATTTTTAACTAGAAAGAATTGGACAAACAATTTAAGAAATTCAAGATTGACTGTTTGTTACTTTACAATTATGAAATAATTATCATTCTCCCATTTAAGATTTGAGATAAACAAATTTATGCCTAAATTGATTTAATAGGAAAATATAATCTGTCCAATAGTGGCTGAGTTTGGCATAGATAAAATTAACCAATAAAGTGCATATTTCTATAATTAAAAAAACATACTGGCATATTTCAAAATAGATAATAAAAGCTGTATTGATAAAATTTATAGTCTTTCTTTGTTCCATTTAGAATTAGACATTAAAATCCCTTTTTTCACTACCATTAATAGGTAGAAATATAGTTATAACATAGATTGATTTGTTAAAAATAATAAAAAAAAATTAAAACACTCATATATATATATATAATAAATAAAGTTTGATATCTGTATTCGTTTTACAATATATGTAATATACAATTCAATATATATATCAAAATACAGTACAATTTATATAAATTATATTCTTTTAGAAGTACTTTCGACTATACACTTTGTAGTCTTTATCAACTATATAACGTTGAATAATCAAAACGAGACAACCCTTAACAATACCCATAGTTCAATTCAGATTTCCCATAATTCTGTTATCTTAACATTTGATGACTGGCGATTCATTAACATTTGACGATTTCTTGAAATCAACATAGCCTCTTTTATTTTACGTTTATTATGACAACGTTCAATTTGAATAATTTTCATATTTTTATAATCAAATTTAAATCCATATTGACAAGATTTATTATGATCAAATATAACAGATGATGAAGGTTTATTTACATCTGTTCCATATTGATTCTCTTTTTGAATTCTATTATATAAACGCATATGTTCTTTTATTCTCTTCTCAAATGTACACTTAGATTCACCAATGTATTATATGCCGCATCCACATATCAATCTATATATAATAGAATTTTGATTAAACTTTGAATTTTGAATTTTAGAATTATTAAGCAATCTATTTATGTTATTTGTAGAGAAAAAAGCAATATGACACAAACCATTATAAATTTTCCTAATAAACTTGACCTGCTCATCTGATATAAATGGCATTAAAATCCATTTCATTTTGATATTTTTATTTTTAATTTTATTATAGTGTTGATTTCTTTTAAATCCTTTAATAATATTAGCAATAGCATTTTTATAATAACCAATTTTCAACAAGTCATTAACAAATAAATGTACATTTTTAATTTTATCACTAGAATATTTGCATAATTTTTCATTTTGAAATAAGAATGATTTCAATCCAGACAGCTTATGACACATAGGTACATGTGATTCATATGGAATAAAACCTCTAGTTTCAATTGGTTTAATTAACATAAGATAATCCAAACTGTAATCATTAAGAGTAACTTGAATATCTAAGAATTTTATATATATCACTGTCTTTTTGAATATATATATATATATATCTAAGAATTTTATATATATCACTGTCTTTTTGAAACACACACCCCTTTTTACGATATAGTCTTTTACTAAACAGTTATAAATCTGAGAATTTTAAATTTAGATACTCTAGAGTTTTTTTATTTATAGAAAACATTTTAATTATTTATCTTGAAGGATTAAAAGTTCATACTTGCAATGCTTGATGTCACTTTGATGAAGCAACTGTCTTCTTATGGGTTCACACTTATTTCAGGACTGACCTTTGGCTTTATTGGACATAGGACAGGCTGGATTCGAAGTTGGTTCTCATTTTCTCAGTAGCAGCAACATGGAATTGATAGATTTTTTTCCTCCCCACAGATTCACTTTCTGGAGACTTCCCCTGAGGGGAAGGATAAAAGTGTCTACTCAGAGGTCATGTTGATTATTTGACATCAGCTTATATTCAAATGGTCTATTAGAGAGAGCTTGAGTTTGACTGTCCCTTTGACTTTTACTTTTACTCTTCTTTTGACTTTTACTTTTGACTCTTAAAAACTGCCTGTCTAGAAAATAACCCAGTATTTATAAGCCTGTAACTTAAAACAAAAAAAATTTACTCAGCACAACCAAAAACCCTGTCTAGTCTTTGTTTACTCTTATTTTTCTTTTTTAACACAGATCTCATAATTGTCTTCAGATTCAACCTTTGTTAGAAATGAAAATAGACTGGTTGACTGATTTTTAATTTAAACTAGTTAGCACAATCCTATAAGGATTAAATTAAGGTATGAAAACTTTTAACTGCCTTTAAAGATGATAAATAATTAGCATTTCCATGCAACTATATCTTTACTGAATGTTTAAAAAAATAGACTCATAAAAAATGTTATTTGCAAAGAAAGAATGAGTCAACTTATTTTCCTATATATTTTTTTAGGAAAAACACAAAGACAAAGAAAATATTATATTTCCCCTTCCAAATATATAACTGAAAAATGTATTTCAATATATATATATATGCCCTCTCATTCAATAAGCCTCACACACGTACCTGTATATTATTTTCTAACAAAAATGAAAAAATTAGCTATTTGATTTATCAAATCTAGATATATCTTATTTTTAAATGACTATCATGAAGCTCTGTGTGTGCATACACATTGATCACTTCAATATATATATATATCACTAGATATTTCTGCACTATATGTATATATCATATTTAGTATGTATACATTATAATATATATAAGAAATCAGTAATTTTATATATATTTTCTATATTATAAACAACTCTTATTACTTAAATTGTAATAAATAAAATTGATAGTGAGCATAATTTAAAAAATCCCCCCCCCCCACTTTTATCATCTAAGAAACTAATTTATCTATTTAAAAGATTAATGTCACTTAATACACATGATTTTACTTTAAATCAATTTCACACAAGTAGTATATCATCATCATCATCAACCATTATCAATCCACTTCAGGATGAAGGTCTTTCCAAGTTCAGTTCATCTTCTCTGATTTTAGCTTCTCTTCTCCACATTACCCCTGCACCCTTTCTTATTTCAACCATCCATCTCACATGTGGTCTCTTTCTGGGTCTTTTACAATCTCTTCAAATCCAGTTTAAAATTTCAATTGTCCATCTGTTATCATCTCTTTTAGCAATATGTCCAACCCAACTCCACTTCAGTCTTTTAATTTTTTCAAGGAGGTCAGTAAGACCTGTTTGTTCTCTCACCTATATATTGCATTTTCAATTTCTTCTTGTTACTCTCAACATGTATCTTTCCATACTTCTTTGAGTGGTCTGAAGTCTCTGTACTGCTCTTTTATTAAGTAT
Organism: Epiperipatus broadwayi; assembly: GCA_028023455.1. Lineage (NCBI taxonomy): Eukaryota > Metazoa > Onychophora > Udeonychophora > Euonychophora > Peripatidae > Epiperipatus > Epiperipatus broadwayi. The sequence goes on along the minus strand of JAQFVV010001750.1, from coordinate 26,270 downwards.
CCAAGTCTCAGATCCATAACTAAGAACTGGTAAAACACATTTCTTAAAAAACTTTTTTTTCAAACACATAGGCATATTTTATTTTAGAATCAAGTTATTTCTACCAAAAGCACTCCAAACAAGTTTAATTCTATGATTAATTTCATCCATTATGTATCCATATGTATTAATAATATGACCAAGGTATTTGTAACTGTTAACTTCTTCTAACTTATCATAATCAATCTTTATTTTCATATTTTGAGAAAATTCATTAAATATTACCTTAGTCTTTTTAATATTTATCTTTAGTCCTACTTTCCTACTTTCATCTGATAACTCCTGCAACATTTCCTGCAGCTCTAAAGCATTATTTGCAAAAATAACTATATCATCTGCAAAATCTAAATGACTTAAGTAATCTCCATTTACATTCACTCCTTTAGCTTTCCATTTAATTCACAAAATTCTTCCTGCAGCACTGCTGTAAAAAGTTTTGGAGATATGGAGTCACCCTATCTTACATTCTTCTCAATGTTGACTTTCCCAGTATCATTATGTAATCTAATTGTTGCATTATAATAATCTAATTGTTGTAGTGTATATATATCACTATATCAAGATGTAAACATTAAAACCCTAAAACTAAACTGGTCAATAAAATAATGAAAATTACCCCACACTCAAAACTAAACTAGATTACCCAAAGAAATAAATTCTACAACACAACCAATGGTTTCATTGCTATAAGAAGACTTCTCAAGTTTAAAGGACTAAATCATAACAACAAATTTATACTATTACACATTACCCACAATTTCACTTACATCTCACATACCCATAATATTAAAAGAATCTTGAAACAAGTTAATTGCTTCAGATTGCTTCAGAATTAAAACATTTTAATTTAATTTTAAAGAAACCCGGTTAGTCTATTCAAAACTAATAGTGTGGCCTGTATCTCTTTCATGGATATATAAAACAAAACTATAGATATTTATTTTTAACCTTACATTTATGTATTTTTATTTTTTCATTTAAGCTCAAACTACTCTGATTTATATATTCTTTCTTAAAAAAACAAGAAATAATATACACTACTGTAGGAATAGCCTTTCTATCAAAATTTTCCTTTCTATTATTTAATAAATTATTCAAAATAATATCCCTTTTCCAAGCATAGGACATCCTTGTTTTACCCCGATGTTTTTACCTGGTTAAGCAAAGATTGATCAGTTCGTTAACTTTCATTCAAGATCATCTTTATTAAAATCTCTAATAAAGAAAAGTAGAGGTTGAGTAGGTAAATCATTGGCAAAAAGATAATGACAAAGCTCTCTAAACTTAGCCGAGAAAACAAAATTATCTGCTAAAGTGTTTGAAATACTACAATATTCACTTGCAATCTCAGATAAAGAAGGTTGAAAAATTTGGGTCAATTTATATATATTTTTTGACTAATATTTTTGGAATTTAATAAAACTTAAAACTTATTAATAATTATATATATTGAATGACATTTGTTTCTGTCTCCTGTTCTTCTCTCCTGAGTCTAGCGGGCAGCATTTATTTTGGATCATTCATTATAACTTAACCTTTTGATCACCATAAATCAAATTTTCTAGGTCAACAGTGACACTCTCAATGTTAAAAAGAAGTGGAGCATCCGGCACAATATATATAAAATACATATTTTGTGGGTTCATCCATGTTAAAAACTTTTAATATAAATATACTGACATTTCGACTTGGTCACACAAGTCATCCACAGAGTTATAAAAGGTAGAAAGACGGTTGTAGAGGTGCTACAATCACTGATTTGAATAAAACATTAAAATTCCACCAATAGCAAAAATGTTAAATTTAGGAATGCTATATATATATATATTAGTGAATTCTGTGGGTAAGAGGACCACAAAGAGGTAGAACACTGTCTTTGCCACATGTTGAATTGTGCTGATGATAATACTTCAAACTAGAGGCACTGCTAAGCAGATGCAGTTTGGCATTGCTTCTCCCTAACTAAAAGTCAAGAGAATGTCTGAGTCCAAATGCCATGCCTATAATCTTAGAAACCTAAACAAGCTAATAAAAAAAACAACAACACTGCAACAAGACTTAATGAATCCCATAGAGAATAGAAATAAATTGGGGAACTCATAGTTATGGTTAAGCACCTATTAAATTCAACCAAAAAAATAAAATGGTAAAATTAATAAGATCTCTCTATATCTGACTTTGTTATCTGAACTAAGAATGTGAATTTTAAGGAACTACAGAGTTGGCTAAGCTAACTATTATTGCTAGAAGAATATCTAATTAAGTTTGTAATTAAAATATGTTATATATATCTCTTACATATATATGCACTAAGTATATGTTATATGTTAATGGTTTAATAATATTCATTAAGGGTAGTATTAATAAATAATTTTGTTTATTAAATTTATGTGTTAACTTAGAGTCAGCAATCTTCTATTTAGATTTTCCATTTATGAATTCCAATACATGTAATCAATTGACTAAAACTTTGTATAAGGCCGATAACAAAAAAAAAATACTCTGATTAAAAAAAACAGGGGGAATTCAGTATTTCGTAATTACTTGTGGCAGTGTACTCTGCAGATATAGTCGATAGAGTACTGGCACCCTGAAATAAATAACTAAAAACTGTCACAAGTTATTGTTCACTTTGATATTATATATATGTCACATGATTAGGGGTAGATTAACCAGAAAATATAGTCAAATTTTTCTAAAACTTATTTCTCGTAGAATTAAAGAAAAGAAAATGTGAATTGGTTAATTGTATATGCTTGTAAATAGAGTATATAAAAGTGTATAAAACCCCTGAGATGACCTAAAAACAGTACATTATATATATGTTAAATTAAAAATTTCCATGGGTTGTTATTATAATAAAAAATTGAAATGAGATTATATTTATGTAAACAGAGATAACTTTTAGCTTTTGATGTCACCAAGTAACTATTAATTACTACTAATTGACAATTCCTGAGACTAAACAAATTTTTTCATTAATCTATAATAGCTCTTCTGCTGGAGTAATTTGTTGAAAGTAAAAAACAGTATATGCAAGTTGTTTAGTCTTTTTATTTAACATTTGATTTATTGTCTTTTAACTTTTTCTGTAGCAAATCTTTTCTTCAGAAACATCTAATATATTATCAACAATCAGATTCTAAATAGCCTAAACAATTTTATTCTAAACTTATTTCATAGTATCCTGGCAATAATGTGATTCTGTCATCTTTTTTAGATGAGCTGTATTTAATGGATGATATTATTTAATAGACTCCATTATACTTTATACTTACCCAGCTTTTGTATTATTGCAAATTTCAACTTAATATAATCTAATAATTGTTTTGTATAATGTCCTTATTGAAACTGGAAATATAGTACATATTTCTGCTTCACTTAGTGCCAATGTCATCAGCACTAGTATGGGTTTGAACCCAATCTTGTATATTAACTGACACCCATCTCATAATAGGTGGTAGTATATTTATAATCAATATTTGTAATCAATATTATAATCTTTCATTATAATCAATATTTGTAATCAATATTATAATCTTTTATCTAATTTATATTTCATTAATTAATATTTTATTATTAAAACTAACCTTTTTATAATAGTTTATTTATTTTATAATATTTGTAAAAATGTATATTGTTTATTTTATTAAATTGGCATTGATAAATAATTGAATCCTAGATATCTATAAAATGTTACAAATATTTTAAATTCTTTTATTAAAGTTCATTATTTTCCAATTAATCAGTTGGTAACATTTTATATTCATCTTTTGATAAATGTACATTAAATTATCAATTATGTAAACAATCTAATAATTGTAAGATATATTTTGTAAATTTGTATTTAAATTTTATATCAAATATAAGTTTGAAAGTCATTGTACCAAATTTCTAAAATTTTTGTGAATAAAATTTACATTTTTGTTAATCTGAATCTTAATTAAATAGGCTTTGTTAATACAATGACTGATAAACTTAAAATGCTTGTTGCTGTTTTCTTTTAATTAGCAAATGAACTCTTCGGGCATGTTTAATGCAGGATTATAGATTTCCCTCCCAAGCAGACACCAACCTCAGTGAACTGCTTAGAGCAATTACAATTGGTGGTTGTCAATGTAGATTGAATCCTATAGATAAGGCCAGATCAGATAAATAGTGGAAAATTTTGTTATTAAAGAACAGTTTATAAAAGAACAGTTTATGGCAGAACAGGATTGAAAACAGTTCACTGGAGAGAATTGATTAGTATATATAGTACATAGTGCCTAAAGAATGACAGGGTAAAAGTTCAGCCATTGCTTTCCAGAGCTCTGTTGCACCAGCTCATCAATGCCATTCCAGTGCTCTCAACATCTATTCTGAGACTGTACTGTGTCAAGGAAGCCTGCTAAATGAACTGACTTTATAACTGCCTGTTTCAAGCCATGGAACAGTTGAGGTAATCTCCAATTTGCCACAAGCCATTGATTCTACCTGTTGTTTTCTAAATCAATATTAATTTATATTATATATATCTGTAATGTTTATACAACTTAATTTTAAAATGCATCTTTTAATTTTTTTCTCTTAAATTTAAAAATATCAATTCTTATAAAAATCTCACACTATTTTGATACTGCAAATTTAAATTAATTTTTTGTTGATTTATTTATAATATTGACTTATTGAAACTGCCAAGTATAAAATTCAATGAGCAACTAAATCCTCTCTTTTATTTTCTCCATTTAAAAACCATTACAGGAGACTTATTTCCCTTAAATTAATATAATAGAGAAAGCTCATTGAGTTTTGTACCTTTTATATTATAAATTTATTTTAAATGATTGAAATTATTTTAAAAGTTAGGTATATTATTATTATCTCCAATTTAAAATGGTCCTCATAATTATTTCTGAAAGAATAATGAATTTGATTAAATAAGTTAAGTAAAATCTATCACAATTTCTGTAAAACAAATGTCTTGAAAGAAAATCATTGAAAGCACATCTATTATAGCATTTTATCAGTATATGTTTCATACATATATATATTTATTTGTCAGTAAAATATTAAGATTGTGATATATTGTGTTGTCAAACTTCACCAGAAGTGAGTTTGATATTTAATGCCCAGTCTGTTTATGCTAATTAAAAGACTGATTTTGTAATCTTCCATGATGAACTATTTGATAACTCACTAATAAATGAAATATTTGGAAAGTTTGGAAAACAATTTATATTTAGTTTTAATTCTTGTTTTCCCTTTTATATTATAATTTATGATTCATTTAGTAATGGCCTAAGGTTTCTGGGGAAGTTATTATTTTCATTAGTGATACACTATCTATCTATATATATATATAATGAAACAGAAGCGTGGTGGATTTATACCGGTACAATATATATATATATGTCTAAGGCATTATGTATTCATAATTACAACCATTCATTTATTATTATTCTTGTTTTGCTACTTACCCCTCTGGACCTTCAGAAGCTTAAACATGACCAGTCCAATTTTTGACTCTCCCTTAATAGTAGACATATTTTCTTACTAGGAATTATTTTCCAGGCATTGCCATTAAGATGTGTATGGGATGTCCAGCACATCAAACCATTATTATTATTCAGAAACATGTTTTGGCTGGAGGGCCAGCACTTCTCATCATCTACCTGTATATACCAGGGATTTCTTTTAGCAAAACCACCTAGAGGTTTGTAACAGACCGCATTCATTCATTCTTTTGCTGTAATCTATAACAGCATACTGCCTTCATCATTTTTTTATATCGTTATTTACAAGCCTGAAATGCTCTCTGCCATGATCGCACATCCTTAATCAACCAACTCATTTAATTAGTTAAATCTGTCTATATAATTGTCAGTTATTTATTTAAGAACTATTTTGCTTTCCACACTCATTATAGATAACTGATTTAAATGTAATAGTGTTTTAAATACACATTGATCATATCTTGTTATATATATATATATATATATATATAACATATATGATCAATGTGTATATATATATATATATATATATATATATTTGTAACATCTTAAAGAGGGCTAATGATATTTTATTGCTGATTGGTTCTTGGCAGACTAATTAACAAGTTTTTACTTTGTTATCAAATGCCTTGCACTTATCTGTATCAAAACGAATTCAAGAAATATAATAACCTAGTTGTATAAACAAAACTCAACTTATTTTGTATAACAATAACCAATTCCTTAATAAATTCCTATAATATTATTTTAAATTAGCTTATTTTGTCATCACTCCGAATCTCTAATATTAATTACCATAGTTATTTATAATATTTCTTTGATTTAAATTCATTTCTTTGTAATGTTGCCAAAAAGAATTACAATTATTACAGTTTAAACCATTAGTAATCAATATCAAATCACATCTGTACAGATCTGCAATTGTCAGAATTCACTCAATCATTAATTTCTCATATAATCCCATTATTATTTTTGAGACTCTTTGAGAACCGTGACCTCCAGCTGGGATGAAATAAAACTAAGGACTGCTAGTGTCATCACAAATGTTATCCATTAGTCAGAGAGGCAGTAGTTCAGGCAGATAAGTTAGGATTCACCATTTCCCTGACATCTGTATCTTGTGTATGGTAGGATTCGAGGTACTTTTGCTTGGATTATTGGTCTTGTTGAATGAATACACAATTTTGACCAGCACAGAGTGCTTGTTTTTTTTTTCCGGGTTTGTGCTATATATCTCTCTTCAGTGAACTGTTGTTCAATAAAACTGTCCTTCCATAAACTGTTTTTTATAAACTGTTCTTCAATAACAAAATTTCCACTATTTACACTATTTATCTGATCTGGCCTTATCGATAGGATTCAATCTACATTGACAACCACCAATTGTAATTGCTCTAAGCAGTTCACTGAGGTTGGTGTCTGCTTGGGAGGGAAATCTATAATCCTGCATTAAACATGCCCCAAGGGTTCATTTGCTAATTAAAAGAAAACAGCAACAAGCATTTTAAGTTTATCGGTCATTGTATTAACAAAGCCTATTTAATTAAGATTCAGATTAACAAAAATGTAAATTTTATTCACAAAAATTTTAGAAATTTGGTACAATGAATTTCAAACTTATATTTGATATAAAATTTAAATACAAATTTACAAAATATATCTTACAATTATTAGATTGTTTACATAATTGATCATTTAATGTACATTCATCAAAAAATGAATATAAAATGTTACCAACTGATTAATTGGAAAATAATGAACTTTAATAAAAGAATTTAAAATATTTGTAACATTTTATAGTTATCTAGGATTCAATTATTTATCAATGCCAATTTAATAAAATAAACAATATACATTTTTACAAATATTATAAAATAAACAAACTATTATAAAAAGGTTAGTTTTAATAATAAAATATTAATTAATGAAATATAAATTAGATAAAAAATTATAATATTGATTACAAATATTGATTATAATGAAAGATTATAATATTGATTACAAATATTGATTATAAATATACTACCACATATTATGAGATGGGAGTCATTTAATATACAAGATTGGGTTCAAACCCATACTAGTGCAAGTTCTTCAGTGGCAGCAGGCTTCTATTAGCATTAAAGTTCTTAGGTCAGGCTTTTACTTCACTTTTAGGCAGCAGAATGGTACAGCAGTGGAAGATGATGACCCAATAGGGCTGAGAAGGGTGGTGGACTTACTACTACATCATTATTTTTTTAACTTTCACACCAGTGTAGGTTATGTTCACTGCAGTTTTTTCAATAGTAGCTCATCTGTCACTTGATTAAAAATTTGGCCATTTTATACTTTGCCCAGGTATTTCTGGAATGCCTTTAATTACTTAGTTCATTGTTTTTGAAAGATGCAACTGTTTGATAATGTCCAAAAATAAATTCAAATTTATTTCCAGATTAGAAATAGATTTGAAAAAAATGTTTATAACAAAAGAAAATCTTTAATCTTAATCCCATTTTAAGTAAAACTTTAATTAAAAATACCTTCTCCAGATTAAAACAATAGTGTTTCCAATCCTTTAATTATTTTTAGACAATCAATGGTTGCATCTTCTATTTTGGATTTTATAAAATATAGAGTTTAATAAGAAAAGCAAGCAATTTAAAAAGAAAAAGTTTAAAAAAATGACATAATAAAATATTTAAAAAAATCAGTATTGTTAGTAAGTTTTTGCTACTATATATATATATTTAAGCTGCACCTATAATACTTTAATAAAAAAGAACTAATAATTAATAAAAAAATTATTAATAATTTTTAAAAAATGTTATTGAAACGTTAAAATTTTATAACTTAGGCACGCATCTCAAATATATACATAAAATATATATACATGACAAAAAGAGCGGGATGGGATATAGGGTTTGAATATAGGTTAGTAGGTGGAAACATGAAGCTCGCTTAAGATTGACTGCTTCATTTCTCCTCACATACAATGAAACAAAAACAAAAACATTGAAAAAAAAATGCCTTGACAGGGAGTTTTCAAGTGATGACCAAAAGAACAACGAAAAAAAATCAATTTTTATATGTACATTTCATTTTTTTTTAAAACTGAGTTAGTGTTCTGTGTTATTTCCCCTTGTTTTAAGAAAAAAAAATCATCTCCCACCTAACCACTCACTGCTCCCCCACTTTCTATATATCTGCCCAACTATAGTTTAACTGAAAATTTTATCTTTTGCTTTCTGGAAGAAAAAAATTATTTATTTAAGATTTTATACTAATCTAATCATTTCACCTTTTGGTTTCTATTGGTCGCACCCTAGCATCTAAAAAATAAAACTCATAGTCTGGTTATTACATGTTTAAAATTTTACATTATAGCATTAAATCAAAAAAAATTTGCTCTCAATAATTTTTTATCTGAGTTCAAACCCTCCACTTTCAACATTTTTGCATTTGACTCACTACTGGTTAGCAAAATTTCTTTACAAAAAGACTATATACAAAAAAGAAAAATGTTGACTATTGTTTTCCTAAGAACCATCTATGTTTACGCCTCCTCCCCAGAGTTCCTTTTTCTCTACATTTCATTTTTAAACACACGGCATGACAAGCAAATTGTTTATTTAGGAAGGTTGCATTGAAGTAAATACATTTTAAGAGATAATGGGTTTATAAGTGTATATTTGCAGCACAATTATATATACCACCAACTTATTTATGATTGATTGAAATGCTTAAATAGGGTTATACTGAAGTCATTTCCCAAAAGCAGTCATCATAAGGTACCATATTTACAATCATAAACATACATGGCTGTGCATGCCTATACACATTAAAGTGTAATATATATTAACAAAAAAAAAAACAGATTAATTTCAACCTTTAGACTTTTTCTTTTTAACAAAATACAATTTAAAATTATTAATACTTTCTCATGTTTAATATATGTGCTATTTTTTTCTGGAAGTGCTTTTATAAGATTTAAAGTATACAACTTTATGTAAATAGATAAAAATATTTCATTTTGAAAAAAAAAAATTTTACTCAGAGTACTCATGGTTAAAGTGTATCGGTCCACGTTGGGTGGCCACTTATAATGGTCAGAATAAAATTGTCTTTCCGTATCTGCACTACAGGGTGCCACTAGGCCACTTGAACCTAGAAAATTTATATAGTAGGCAGATACGTAAGTTAAGATCTGATTTTTCACCATTCCCCTGACATCTATATCTTGTGTATGGTTGGATTCGAGGTACATTTTCTTGTATTATTGGTCTTGTTGAATGAATACATGATTTTGACTGGCACATTATTTTGTATATTCTTTGCGATTTTACTTGAAATTCTAAAAATACATGATATCTACTTAAGGTTTTATCATGAAAAATTTTACATGAAAGGGGATTAAATACAATTGAATCTACAATGTAAATGTGTTTTGCTTGCCATCCCAAAAAATGCCCTGTATAGAAAAAGTGCATTTTAAGTTGTTCACACTGATTAATCTATTGTCTTGTGTGGTCTATAGAATAAAGTATCAGATTTTGGAGTTCAAGTCCATGGATTGCAATTCATTTCAATCACTTTCAGTGCTAGAATTTTATGTAAATTTTCATGTGAATTTAAAGCAAAAAAAACAAACAAACACAACAAACAAACAAAAAACCTCATTCGATTATTATTATTAAAACTGTCTGAGTTGCCTTTCAATAATTTTTTCGAATCGTAATGCCAATTAGATGACGATTACTATAGAGATAATTATCCAACATTATGCACATATACTTAAAAAAACTTAACTATGATGATAATATTACTCAATGATTCAGACAGAATTCAATTAATATCACATCGAGCAGTACTTGTAACATTTATGTTTTTATTCTTCCCATAGGTATTATTTGAATTCTTGCTTTTCTAAAAAACATTTGTTAATAATTATTATCACGAGAATATTGTAATAAATAGGATTTTCAAAACCGAAAAAAAAAAAAATCTTAAAATTTTTGATGGTACTTTTGATAATAAATATTTTTTTAAAATTAACATTTAAAATTATTATTATATACACGCATACTGTATTTTTTTTCTTTTTAACTCTTTTTAAAGTTGTATATCTTTATTTTTTTATTTCTAAAAAATCAGTTCAAATCATTGACGTAAAGCTTGATTTCCTTTAAGTGTCAGCAAAATTGTCATTTTTGATTTAACTCTCTACTGCATGCAGTTGTTAATGAATACTAATACAGTTGGAACTAAAAGAATCCGCAAGAAAAAGGAAGTGACTTGATCAACTGTCTTTTTTTGAAATAGAAAAACTATTCATAGAGCGTAAATCCTGGCACGTGGTTAAAAAGTTGAGAATTATATTACGTTGTGGTTGCAAGTTTCAATTACCAATTGAGAAAAAAAAAATTTGCTTTCTGAAATGAGACAGCAGTTTAGCTTGGAAATAAAACCTGTCATTTAATTGTTTGGATAATTCACTTTTTTGTGTTTATTATTAATTAGACGAAGAGCTAAACTTGACTTCAAAAAGTAGAAAGAAAAACGAATTGTAGTAATATGTTTTCATTAATTTTTTTAAAATGAACCCCAGCTTAAAGGAGTCTGTATTTATAATTCACTTTCTTCATTATGCTTTAGCATCTACCTTGTTGGTGCCTTTAATACAACTATATTGCATGTTAGCACAATCTAATAATTTTTTAAAATTCTTTTTACTTTTGCATATTTTTTTGCAGTTTTCTCGAATGCGTTTTAATCGTTCAATTCATCTTTTTTGATTCACTTTTAATTAATATATTATATCTAACATTTTAATATTTTGAGTTTTATTTTTCAGAATCTTTTAGCCACGAGTATGAACATCCAATAATACATCATCCAAATCAGAGACAATTGTTTAATGTCATAACTGTGTTTGAAAAACATGATCTGTATATTAAAGTTATTTTACATTTTAAAACAAATCTTAGGATTTATAAACACTTAAATAAAATTCAGATTTGTTTTATTTTGCCTTTTTATTAGGTGTTTAAACCCTTGGCCTATCTTAAGAATATGATTTCACGTGAAATAGATGCATAATGAGAAAGTAAGTCTGTTTTTTTTGATTAAATTTTGGCTTAAATCTTGCAAATTTATTGTTCACTTAAGAATTAATATATTAACATTTTTGTTTTATTAATGTATATATACTGAAACAGTCAGTTCAAAATGGCACTCTAGCAAAAGAGTGAATAATAATAAAAAAAAACCCTAAGCAAAGAAAATAAATAATAAATTATTCATTAATTTTTCTTCAAAATAATTCATAAAATATTCATAAAATAATTCATAAAAACTATTTTACCTAAGACTATATATAGTCTTAGGTAAAATAGTTTTTAAATATTTAAGTACAGTTCGTATTTTAACTGTTGATGGAAAACGTAGTTGTGAAAGGATAGGAAGTGCAAGCCGTGTTTGGTGGATGTAGACACACGCACACTCAAACTAATTCATTTTGTTGTTTTTATGATGAAAAAAATTAGCAATATTAATGATAAATTTCTTGTTTAAAAATAAGTCATTTTGATTAATTGTTATTTTTTATAAAAAAGTATTAATGTTTAAAATTTATTTATTTATTTTATTTAATTTTTAGTAATCAGTTTTTATCAAATGAAAAAATGCTAAGTGATAAACACAAAATAATAAATATAATAATATAGGTTTTACAGAAGTAAACCAGATAACTACTTCAATCTGTGATCTGTGAAACAATGCCATTTGAAGCAATGCTTGAAAAAAAAAAAACATCAAACTTTAGACAAATGACAAAAGGAGCATACTTTATACAAAAATAATATAATACAACCATAACATTATTTTATTACCATTATTTTTCTCAACTATTACAAAATATTATAAATGTGGAGATTAAATTTGTTACAATTCTGAAGATAGCATTTCACATTTATTAAATGATTATTATTTTTTTAAACAAGAAATTAAATTCACAGAATAATATTAAGAAATAACAACATTAAAAGTTCTTTAAATGATTATACACACACCTCTGTTGATATATGTATGCTTTAATAGAAATACTGTAATTATATTTAGGCATACACATTTGGTGGGATTACACTTGCTTATTATTTGTGTTTCTTAAAAGAAACATAAATATAACTTTTTAAAAACATTTTAATGCATAGCAACCAGGCAAACATATATCAAAATGAGACATCAAAATAATAATATTACTTCTAAAGTGAAATATATATTTTTTCATGAAACTGGGGGAATATATATATATATTTATAAGTTAGTAAAAGCAATATTTATTTATCACTTTTTATTTTTTATTTATTTTGCCAATCAGTATAAAGCATATTTCTAATGTTCTATAAAACTTTACTTTAAAAGATCAACACCTTGGAGTTTCATGTATAATTTAAGTGAAGGAATAATTATTGCATGCATTGTGAGAGCTTAGAGAAAAAATATTTTATTTATATGATAATAGTAATATATTAGACACAGTAATGTTGTGTATAAATGTAATTTTAGTTATTTTTTATTTTACATAGGAGATAAATATTAACAATATATATATATTTATTTCATTAAAATATCTTGAAATAACTTCACGTGAAAGTTTATAAGAATTATTTGAATTATATTAATTTGAAAAAAAATCATACAAAATTTCTGTTCCAAGTTTGTAAATGAAACATATTACAACACATAAACATACATATGCCATAAATGACAAGCAAACCTACTTAATGGGTAATTGGAGTGCATGTTCCATATAATGTGTTATTGTTTTACAACTATTATAAGTTAGTGTCTTATGTATATGTATACACGTGAGTAGTGCTATATAGATTTTATTCACAATTCATATAAATAATTTTCAATATATTTATTTTATTTATTTATTGGTAAAAATATAGTAGTGATATTCCAAATCAAGAAAAAAATTATAAAAAAAAGATAGATTAAATGATAACTTACGACAGCGATGGCGAACCTATGGCATGCATGCCAAAGATGGCACATTTAAATTTTTTACTGGCATGTGAACTATTTATATATCATAATTTCCTTCAATATTTTTTTTTGTTGCTAAAGTCTGTACTAATAAAAATTTACAGTAAACTAATGATAAAATAAATAAATATTATATATTAGAATTCAATTTACAATTGAAATTCTGATTAGAGGCAATAAATTATGATATTTTAAGTCAAATATACTATGGTATCATATTTTATAAACTTGTCAAATGATTCCAATAAAACTAGAAAGTAAACTCAATAAAATATTTTATAATTCTTTGAAAAAAGTAATCAAATCATTTTCTGTCCTAATCTTTTTTCACCTAAACATGTTGACACTATTCATTTTTTTTAATGTAATCAAAATTGTGAACAAAGGAACAAAATGCATAATCAGCATCATCAAATGATGTTTTTTTTTTTTTTTGCTTGAAGTTTTTCTATAAAAGTGAAATGATAAACCTTTGATTAATAAAATTATTAAAACTCATTTAAATTTACTTTTAAATAAATTTGTTACCATTATATTAATGTGACTAGTGAAAATAAAAAAACAAAAATTATCAAGCAATAAAGAAATTCAAAATTGGTGAACTGATGAGTATGGAATGATTAACAAAGGCACCAGGTAGTTTGTGTTTTATATTCTGGAACAGTTGTATTGAGAAACATCATCAGTAAAATGGCATTATGAGATCAATCACAAATCAATCTGTGATAAAAGTAAAGATGAACAAAAAGAATATATTGCCCAAGCATTTAAAAATATAAATATTCAATCAACATCTATAATGAAATTTATTGAAAATCATTCAAATATAACTGCTGTAAGGGTTTTCCTGAAGGTTTGTGATGATGGTGTTTTAGCTGTATTTTTATATTGGACTATTTCCATCATCTAATATGTGTTAAATCCATTTAGAAAAGTTTAATTTTATTTAAATATTCCAAATACATTCAACTGTTATAAATATCACAGCAAACAGGTTAGTATAGGCACCAACTGTTAGTAATATCACAGCAAACAGGTTAGTATATGCACAACATTTCAAGAGGTATTTTTTCCCCTCTAGGTGTTGCTGGCCTGACCAGTGATAATACTAGCATGGGAGTTGAACCTGGGTCCTTAGATTCATGATTATGAAATTTTAAGGTAATGCTCTAACCAACTGAGCCTTTGGCAGTATGGTTCAGTTGTTAGAGCATTACCTTAAAATTCAATAATCGAGAATCTAAGAACCCAGGTTTGAATCCCATGCTAGTACTGTCACTGGTCAGGCCAGCAACACCTGAAGAAGAGGGAAAAAATACCTCTCAAAACATTGTGCATATACTATTCTGTTTGCTGCCGTATATAACTAACAGTTGATGCACATACTAACCTGTTTGCTGTGATATTACTAACAGATGAATGTATTTGGAATATTTAAACAAAATTAAACTTTTTTAAAGACATTCAACACACATATTAGATGATGGAAATAGTCCATTATAAAAATACAGCTAGAACACCATCACAAACCTTCAGAAAAACAATAAAATCTTCTAGTTTAATTTCTCTCTGCCTTGATGAAAATACAGACATAAACAGATCAACTCATTTAACTATTTTTATTTGCTATTGTGTTGGGAATGATATTAGAGAATTGATCAGCTTAATCTCATTAGTAACTACAACAAAAAAATTAAATATTTGCAACATTGATGTTGCTAAAATTGTATCAGTAACTACAGATGATGATTATGACTGGAATAGAAATTATTTCTCAATTTATTTACCAACTGTATTGGACATTTAATTTTCAGTTTTCATTGCATTATATATCAGGAGGTTTTATGCATGTTGGCCAGCTTTAAGCCACTGAATGATATTTTGAATGTTGTGACTAAGTTAATCAATATTATATCTACACATTGAGTGAGGTAAACTCAGTATACTATGGTTTACTTATGTACAACAATGTCTGATAGATAAGTTGAGGAAAAGTTCTTCAAAGTATTGAATGTTTAAAAGAAATTAGATGGTTTTTACATAATGAGAAAATTATTGAAAAATATAATGAATTAATGGAGGTTGAATGGCTTTCAAAATTAATGTTTTTTTTTACCGATATGTGTTTATATCTAAATTAATTAAATGTGAACCTACAAGCTTATAATAAAACAATTGTTGTCATGTTTGATTTGATCAAAGCATTTGAAGTTAAATTACGAATTTTCAATGGTGACGTTATTTCTTACAACTTCAAATATTTTCCAAATCTAAAAAAGTTTTTGACTGATTTAGAATCTCGTGAGAAACCAGATCAAGTAAAATTGATACAAGACTTTTGTGCTGTTATTCAATCAATAATTGATGATTTTTCTTTAAGAGTTACAGAGTTCAGACAATTTTCATAGTTATCAAAATGTATTTTATACCCAGACATAATATCAATGGATAGTTTCAATTTAGAAATTTTTGAGTGGTTTAATTTGAAAGACATGGAAATGCAATCAGTCAATTTTCAATCCAGTTCTATATGGAAACAGGAATTTGTTGATTTGAGGAGTGATTTAAAATCAATGGAAAATAATCGATTATTGGATATATATAAAAAGAATTCTGAATAGGAACTATTGACTGCCTGGAATATGATTCCTGAAACATTTAAATTTAAAAAAATTAGCAACCACTATATTATCATATTTTTCCTCTACATAAGTATGTGAATCATTGTTTTCAAAAGCAAATTTAATTAAAAACAGTTCGAGAAATAGAATGACAGGTGAATCTAATTCTGCATATACATTATTAAAAAGACAAAATATCAAACAGATATAAAATATTTGGCATCCAATGTACAACTGCAAACATCTCATTAAATAATATCTATTTAAATTTTGTTTTAATTACCATTATTCTTTTACTATTATATTTTATTCAACTTGTGCTCTTCTAAATAAATACCTCATTTGTATTTAGCTTATTTAGAAATTTTGTTTAATTATTATTAAAATAGGCAAAACTCTCCATATAGTATTACCCCTCAGTGCAAGCCAGAGTAATTAATGAATGCCAGAGGGCTTGTTCATAAAATCCCTATCTAGTGTCTACTCATCCAATATCTTCAGATTAGTTTCTAGCTTATGGTTTTCATAAGTGAGGAGCTTTGGATCTGAGAGCACTGCACCTAGATCTTAGGATCTAATGCAACCATCCAGCAGCCACCTTTTATCTCTACTTAACTACTAAACTATGAGTATAAAATTGAAAACAAAAATATTTTCAATCCAAACTCATTAGCTTATGTAGTCATATAGGTCTGAACTCAGTTCAGTATCCATACATTTGATGTCTTTGGTTCTTTAATAACCATAGCCATCACTATTCTCAGATCCAAAGTGCTGCACTGATGAAAGCCACAAGCTAGAAACTAATCTGGGAATTTTGGATGAGTAGGCACTAAATAGGGATTTTATGCACAATCCTTCTGGTATCCATTGATTACTCTGGCATGTACTGAGTGACACTACTACA
Source organism: Epiperipatus broadwayi (assembly GCA_028023455.1). Lineage (NCBI taxonomy): Eukaryota > Metazoa > Onychophora > Udeonychophora > Euonychophora > Peripatidae > Epiperipatus > Epiperipatus broadwayi. The sequence continues at coordinate 9,177 of JAQFVV010001750.1, read as the reverse complement.
TGGGGAGTTGTGCCTGTTTTAATAACAGTTATGAGCAAGCATAATAAATGGTGATCATGTGATGTTCAATTATTATTATCATTATATTGTTTTATAAACTTTTAAAAAACTGACATAATTAAGTTGTTTATATTTTGATTTAATAACTGTATGGCATACCAATCATTCAATAAATATTTTTTGGAAATTTTTGCCAAAAAGTTTCTCCACCACGGGCTTAGAATATTCCTTACAGTAGTTTTTTTGATTGTTGTTTATTTATCTATTTTGTTAATCATTAGTTAAATTTGTTTTATATTTTATTTGTGTATGTTTTGTAATAAATTTATATTAGACAATTAAACTAATCCATTTTTCTTTATCATACTAACAATGCTTATTTTACTTAACTTAATAAGTCTGATAGTTTTGACTAACTAGTTAAAATATATATAAATACATAAAATAGTTTATCATATAACGAATACAATTAACCATTGTATATTATTAATTAAGAGAATCCTTTTATATCCTATTATATATATACACACACTTCAAATATACCACAAATACATACAAATACCATATTTAATATATTGTAACAGAACAGATCCTGACTTTCCATGATAGTACACTTGTTAGCTCGTCAGAATGGATAATAAAGTTTATATAGAATTTCTAAATATATAAACTCATGTCCATCCCAATTTCATTCCTGGGAGATGGTATATTAATGTACCAACATGTGCCAAAATATACCTGTATATTTATCTCTTTCTTTTCATTTTTAGCTTCTGTTGTTATTCCCAGAATTCAAATTCAGGAAGAATATGCATAATATTCTATTTCAGAGTATATCAATATCTCTAGTTATAGTATGTGAGTATGGGTGATTATGTGCGAGTGTGTGAATATGTGACAAATTGGGAACTGAATGTAGAAAAATACAAACAACAGTCTTTAATTTAAAATTATATATTTAACAAATTTATTTACAGTTAACATAAATTTAGTAACGAACTTATAACAAAATAAATAATTTATTTAAACATCGATGAATATTCTTTGATTCTTACTATTAATATTTATTGATCCAACCCTTTTTTCCTTCAAAGAATAAACATTTAATGTCAATACTAACAAAGTCAAATTATAACTTATGATTATTTGTTTATACTTGCTTACTAATTTACTTTATCAGAATAATAATTTATTATTACCTCCAATAATTTGCTTGGTTAATTGATACCAATCATGTGATGGTGACATGAGATCCTCCTCCTACTGTGTTTTGTTACTACAAAGACAGAAAAGAACACTTATACTTGAGATAATTAATCAAATACATGAAAATAAATAAATGAATAATTAGTAATAACAAACAATAAACAAATAACAGTGTCACTGTACAAGTGTTGGTATTTAGTGTATAATAAGAAAATCTTACCTCTCTCCTGGTGATGATTAAATCTATTCTCAAGCAAGCTCACATCTGGACCTATATTTTATTTTAATTTACAATAAAACTAACAATGCCTATCCCTTCTCTCTAACATATTACTAATTTACACCCACCCCTTTCAATATATAATAAAGAAAAGAGATAAAGCATTTTATATAAAATAAATAATAAAAAATTGACATGAATCTAAAGATAAATTGAGTCCATAATAAAAATATTCCATTATCAAGTGAATTCTTTTATATCCTATTATGTACATACACACACATCACATATACCACATATACATACATATACCACATTCAATATACATATTGTAATGAGATGGTATTTTCTGCCATCTCATATATATGCACATATATTTTATTTTAATAAAAGTGCAGTTATTAGATTATTTTAAAATAATAAATTTTGAATTTTTTTTTTAAGGTAGCTTTTTTTATATATTGTGAAGAAATCAGGATGTTTTTGTTTTATCTATTTGTTTAAATACATTATAACTCAAGATAAAATTAGATCTTGAGATTTGTTTTCATTAAAAAAATTTTTTTTAATTGTAATTCTTGGAAAGACATGGGTTGGAGGAAGAAAAAATTTATAGATTTTTGCAATTAACTCTATTATTGAAACTCATGATACTAAAAGTATTTATAATTACAAATATTATTAGAGTTGATCTATTACACTATTTGAACCAGAACTTTACCATTGATTATAAAGCAATGGCAATAAAAAGACAGAAATTAGAATGTAAAAATGCATCTAAAAGTAAACCACTAGGTGTGAATCCTGTCCATAAAATACATAAATTAATTAGTTTGCTTTTGTTATATTAGATTGGAAAAAGCTTGGAAGCAGATAGAAAAAAAGATTGGAAATAGATTGAAAAATATAATTTTCACCAGCATCAAGTAAATGTTCTCTGGCTAGTGGGCATTGAAAACTTTCCCCTTAGAGAAATATGTCTTACAACTACACTGGGAGCCATCTGAGAAATTGTCAACTAAGGAAAGAATAGATTTAACAAGCTAGCTGAGGATATAAAAAAACCAAAAGATTCATGCCAGCTGTTTCAAGAAAAATCATTACCCACATGAAGAATGCGAAATCACTAATCAATCAGGGTAACTATGAACTTTTCTTAAATAATTTTTACTTTGATTGATGTAATAGAATATTAAACTTCATTAATTTAGTTGTATAAAAATATTCAATAGTAGGGTGTGGGATTTTTAAGGATTATTTTATGTTATTATGGATAAATTGAAAAAGGAAATATGATTTTATTTTACTAACTTTTTACTAATTAAAATTTTGAATAATTTTTAATTCTTTTATTATGTTCAAAGTATGTATAGTTTTAAGTTTAAAAAAAAATGTTAATTGCTCAATTTAGAAATTCAAACAGGGAAGGGAGAATAAAAGATCAATAAGTGTTCTGACTATAAGCAATGCATGAACCTTATGTCATAACTTGGTGTTCATAAAAAGGGTTGTTCAATGCCTGCAAGCAAACAATGGATTCTTGAACCATTCTTTAAAGGTTTGAATGTAATTGTTAATCATTATATGTAGAGGGCTTGAATGGTGCAAGATACTGTCCATTTGTATTAGTAAATTGACCTTCAATCACACCTATTTGGGCAGGTATCCAGAATAAACCTGGATCACTGTCATTCATAGACCTTGTGTGGCACATATTCCTGCAAGATAAAAAGATATTAAATTGGTTAATAAGGAGTAATACTTATTAAAAATGAAAAGAAATGGAAATAAGATTTATGTTTGTATTTCTTCTTAAATTTCAGATTGAGTCAGTTGGAGTGCTCAGAAACAGGGAATGAGGAAAAGCAGTTGGTATAAAAAATATAACAAATATTTAAATTTAAATCATATCCAAGTGCCTCTGTCTTTTGATTTCTCTTGTAATGTTAATAATTAAGTGTCCATTTGGTTTAAACAAAGTATAATTACTAAAGTCTGTGTTAGATTACATCTTAAAATCAATTATGTGACTGTTATGTGTAAATAAATTATCACTATGATTATTGAAGATTCTTCTTGATATAGTGCTAGTCTATATACCTAGTGATGCCCTTGTACTGGTCATTGTAATTTTGGTAATCTTAGAAAAATTGCAGAGTGTCAATTTATAGTGGCACAGTATATATACATTAAATATATATCCTCAAAATCTATATTACATTTGTTTCATAAAAAGTCAAAAGCAGTAATTCCTTAACTAATTTGTAAAGTATTTTTTTATATTAATCCTCTTACACTGCACTAGCACTGCAACAGTTTAATTGTTTTCCTATTAGTAAGCTTTAAACATTAATTTTAATATTAGACCATTATTATTTATCAGAATATACTAAATTACTTTATTTCAAAAACTATTTTGTTTAGAAATGAAATAAATTCTAAAAAAATCACATTTGATTTGTCAAACATTAAAAAAATTACATTATATTCAAAATGATAAATGTTTTTTATCATCAACAGTAACGAGGAGCAATTTCAGAATATGAACAAAATCTTTTTTATTTCATATTTGTTTTCAAAATGTTAATGAATAAATATTAGTATCTGATAAATCTTTCAAATTATGCTTTAATAGTTTAAATTTTTAAAATAATTTTTTCAGTATTGCAATATCTTATAACAATCTCTTGGGGATGACATGTTAGCAAATAGCTTTCACTGTAATTTTCATTGTGAACATTATAGTAAAAAATATAATATTACTTTATAAAAATAAAATATTCATATACAAAATAAATAAGCAATAATTTATATTATTGATTTTTAATAAGAATTGCACAATTATTGTGTGAAAATAATTATGAATCTTAATAATATCATAAAAAATAAAGTTTAAAAGCATCTGAAATATTTTCTTGAAGTAATATCACAGAGATCGAGACTTCCAAAAGGAATATATAGTCATCAAGATGAAGTTTAAAATTCTTTCAAAATGCCACATTTTAAATTATACTAATACCTATAGAATTTGTTTTGAAATAAAATATTAGTCTATATATCAGAATTTAATTGTTAATGGTACAAAATTCTGTAAACTTTATAACATTGATTTTTATTATTATTTTTTTTAAGTATGCCATATCACTTATATATATATATATATATACATATATATATATATATATATATATATATATATATATATATATATTATTGATTAATAAACAATATTATATTGATATGCCAAATCACAAGTATTGGAGGAATGATGTTTTAATATTTAATAAATTAAGGCCTAAATTGTTGGTTTTATCTCCAATCTTTAGGATGGGGAGAAATAATTATTTTAGAATGTTAAGTAACAAGCGCAAGCTTGAATTTCCTAAATCATTCATCCAAATTCTTGTACATTAAAATTTTGTCATTTGTTTATTTAAAAAAAAAAGTAAAGCAAATATTTTAATTAAAACATGCAATGTACTTGTATTTATGTAATCAAACCAATACCTCGTTAATAAAATTATGGATAAATGAGTGCTAATATCAGTATTTAAGACCACATCTATTTAGTTTATATTTGGTTGAAATTCTTTATGACAATTAAATGAAATAATCTATATGTGTGTTTATTTGTGTAAAAAGAAATAATCATTTTTTTTTCTTAAATGTAAAATTGTCAATATTATTTATTATGAAAGTATGTGTTCATACTGCTATATCTATTTAATGATGCATACATCTAGGGGAAAGTACTCTGTCTCAGCAGGCATATCTTATGGCATGCCTCCTCTGTGATTTACTATGATAGTTCATAATTAAGCGTTATATTTAAGCTCATGGGACATTTTATAGCCTATAAAATATGGTTATCCTGATTTTCACATCATTGCTTGATTTATTAAATTTTAAATACAGACTTAAATATCAATCCAAGTATGAGTTAGTGCCTTTTGGAAAGTATATCAGTGTTACTTGGTAGAATAATCAGTACCTATATATGTTCAATAAACAAATATATGTTGAGTAATGCTATGCGAGCTGCCAGACAGATATTTTACCAGTACTGGAGAGAGCCATATATTTGAGCCAATAAATAGGTACTCTATGATGATAAGAGTCATAACCCAAGCCTTCAGTTTCCTGCACATACCACACTGAGGATGGATGTGTCTTCCTATATTTATATATATATAAAACAAAATAAATGTCCGCTAATATCAATAATACAATAACAAAACGTAAATATATTCCAAACAACGGTAAACAATTTATAATACAATATAAATAAAACTCAATAAAAACTCATAAAGAAATATTTTTGATTATATTCATAATAATTTTAAACTCAACTTTCAAAATGGAACATGATTCCATTTTGAAAGTTGAGTTGAAAATGATTATGAATATAATCGAAAATATTTCTTTATGAGTTTTTATTGAGTTTTTATTTATATTGTATTATAAATTGTTTACCATTGTTTGGAATATATTTAAGTTTCGTTATATATATATATATTACTCGATAATGGAGATTGGCCTATCCAGTGAATGCCAATAATAATGTAGCCAGTACAGAATTCAACTCCAAATACCACTGTCTTCTGTAATTAGGTTTGTTTATCATACCTGTTAATAATCTTGTGTAGGATGGATAAACCATGTCTACAATGTAATTATTAATAATAAAAGGAGCTAGAATTATGCTTTGTTCCATAACTCCTGCTGAGATTAATAAAATAAATATAATAATAAACAATATTTAACTTTCTCTATGTATGTAAGTATGTACATCAATTTGTTATGAATATATATATAAAATACATATTTTGCGGGTTCATCAATGTTAAAAACTTTTAATATCAATATACTGATGTTTCGACTTGGTCACACAAGCCATCCACAGAGTTATAAAAAGGTAGAAAGACGGTTGTAGAGGCGCTACAATCACTGGTTTGAATAAAACATTAAAAATCCCACCAATAGCAAAAATGTTAAATTTAAGAATGTTTTTTAAAGAAATCTTTCCAAATAGGAGGAAGTTTGCACGTATCATCTCGCTTATTGATACAATCTGGCCTTTTAAGTATCTCAATGGCTTCTCTGATTTTGCATTGGTAGAGATTATCACATCTGGATATGATCCTGGTACTAGAAAAATCTATTTTATGACCTGAATCTATAGTATGGAGTGAGAGTGCTGATGATGATGAGTGTTGTTTAACTGCATTAGCATGCTCATCTCTCCTAACATTGATGCGACGATTACTCATACCTATGTAAGAAGCTTTACAATTTTTACATGAGATTTGATAGACACCATGAGATTCAAGAGGGATTGAATCCTTAGGCTTGGTTATTATATTGCTGATCTTTTGATGAGCAGAAATGCTGTATCTATATTATAGCGTTTTAATATACGTCCGATACTGTCTGTAGTTCCTTTTACATATGGAACACAAATCCTAATAGCTGACTTATCATCTTTTTGTTTCCTATTTTGTCTATTTTGGGCTTGAAATAAGGCTTTTTTTTATAAATTTGTAATTATAACTATTTGCTAATAAAACACTATTAATATGATTTATTTCTTCTTTCAGATGTGTGTCATCTGAAAGGTTAATTGCTCTATTTAAAAGAGTTTTGGCTACAGAAACTATCTGAGTTGGGTGATGATGAGAATGGAAATGTAAATATCTGTCTGTGTGTGTATCCTTTCTGTAAATAGAAAAAGATAAACTATTTGGTGTTCTGGTGACTAGAACATCAAGAAAAGGGAGTTTTCCATCAGACTCTGTCTCCATTGTAAATTTAATATGAGGATGCATATTATTTAAATGTAAGAAAAAATCATCTAATGTATTTTTTCCATGTTGCCATATGACAAAAGTGTCATCTATGTATCTGAGCCAAATGAGAGGTTTTAAAGATGATGATTCTAAAGCACGAGTTTCTATATATTCCATGAATAAATCAGCTATTACTCCTGAGATAGGTGAGCCCATAGATCTGCTTAGTGATAAAACTTATAAACTATCAAAAAGAGATCATACTACATATTTGGAAAAAACAACAAAAGCTATTATTAATAAATCACCTATTGAAACAGAGATAAAAAATAAAATAATCCCTCGTGAAAAATCTTGTGTCTGTCCAAAATTTTATGGACTTCCAAAAATTCACAAACCAGATACCCCTCTTCGTCCAATAGTAAGTGCAATAGGTTCTCCAACTCATATTTTAGCTAGATACTTATCGAATTTCATTAAACCTACAATCCCATCTATTAAATCATATATTAAAAACTCTCTTCATTTTATTTCTGTTTTAAAAAGTTTAAAAATTAATGCTAGTGACATTCTGGTCAGTTTTGATGTCGTGTCTTTGTTTACAAACATTCCAATTGATGAAGCTTTAAATATAATCTCACAATGTTGCAATTTACCAGACCATATTATTGCTTTGATTAAACATTGTCTCTTAAATACATATTTTGTATGCAATGGACAGCATTACAGACAAGTTTTTGGTACTCCTATGGGCTCACCTATCTCAGGAGTAATAGCTGATTTATTCATGGAATATATAGAAACTCGTGCTTTAGAATCATCATCTTTAAAACCTCTCATTTGGCTCAGATACATAGATGACACTTTTGTCATATGGCAACATGGAAAAAATAAATTAGATGATTTTTTCTTACATTTAAATAATATGCATCCTCATATTAAATTTACAATGGAGACAGAGTCTGATGGAAAACTCCCTTTTCTTGATGTTCTAGTCACCAGAACACCAAATAGTTTATCTTTTTCTATTTACAGAAAGGATACACACACAGACAGATATTTACATTTCCATTCTCATCATCACCTAACTCAGATAGTTTCTGTAGCCAAAACTCTTTTAAATAGAGCAATTAACCTTTCAGATGACACACATCTGAAAGAAGAAATAAATCATATTAATAGTGTTTTATTAGCAAATAGTTATACTTACAAATTTATAAAAAAAGCCTTATTTTAAGCCCAAAATAGACAAAATAGGAAACAAAAAGATGATAAGTCAGCTATTAGGATTTGTGTTCCATATGTAAAAGGAACTACAGACAGTATCGGACGTATATTAAAAACGCTATAATATAGATACAGCATTTTCTGCTCATCAAAAGATCAGCAATATAATAACCAAGCCTAAGGATTCAATCCCTCTTGAATCTCATGGTGTCTATCAAATCTCATGTAAAAATTGTAAAGCTTCTTACATAGGTATGAGTAATCGTCACATCAGTGTTAGGAGAGATGAGCATGCTAATGCAGTTAAACAACACTCATCATCATCAGCACTCTCACTCCATACTATAGATTCAGGTCATAAAATAGATTTTTCTAGTACCAGGATCATATCCAGATGTGATAATCTCTACCAATGCAAAATCAGAGAAGCCATTGAGATACTTAAAAGGCCAGATTGTATCAATAAGCGAGATGATACGTGCAAACTTCCTCCTATTTGGAAAGATTTCTTTAAAAAACATTCTTAAATTTAACATTTTTGCTATTGGTGGGATTTTTAATGTTTTATTCAAACCAGTGATTGTAGCGCCTCTACAACCGTCTTTCTACCTTTTTATAACTCTGTGGATGGCTTGTGTGACCAAGTCGAAACGTCAGTATATTGATATTAAAAGTTTTTAACACGGATGAACCCGCAAAATATGTATTTTATATATTTAACCCGTGCAAATCTTCGTT